>VUQG01044511.1:9251-27039 GCA_015106755.1 Etia nguti
AGAGGGGGGGGGGGGGGCAGCCTTTATTAGGTGATAAAGTCCAAAAGGAGACAAAACAAATGGTAACCAAGAGTAGGGCAGGACACAAGGGGAACGTCTACAGGAGCATAGCAATGTGATAAAGAGGAAGGCTGGACTATCTAAGGACTGCAGGAAGAGAATGAGGCACAGGTGAAAGAAGTTACCACAGGTGAGAGCAATCAGGTAATCAATCAGCTAGCACAGGTTATAGATGGAAACTGAACCTTCAAAGTAAAACAGGAAGTACCTGAAAGACAAATACTAAAATAGAAGAGAAGGGGGACTGTAGAAAGAATAAAGAGGGAGAAACACTGAGGGAACTTAACTATAACTATTTATAATAAAAATCAAGAGTTGAAGAAGAATTCATCAAAGGAATAAAATAAAAACAGGAACTCTGTAATAATATATAATATGTAATAATATGACCACATAAAATAAAATCTACTAGAATGACAAAGAAATCAAAACAGGAATCCAAAGTTCAGCTAAATCAGACCAACAGAAAATCCTGAAAAACAAAGAACCCGAAAACAACATGACACCTTAAGACGATGACATAAAGAGACATAACTGAGCCAACGGGATGAGACGAAGGGTGAAAGTGTTTGCTGAACAAATGGAATGTCAGATCAGGTCACCAAAACGGTGGAGGCAACAACGTTCAGCTCGAGGCTTCAAATAAAACACTCAGCGAAACATGAACGAGAGATTAAAAAAAATCAAAGAGTTGGTATTTAGAACAAAGATCATGACGGGCGTAACTCCTTACCACTGCGTTAGCATGTTTCCATCACTCAGGTTAGCGTGAAATATTTTTAATTTGATCCATTTTTGCACAAAAATCACTTTTTACTTGAAATGAGCGCCTCCTTCTTCCAGCTAAAAGAAAACACATTTTGTAAGGATCTTTTAAAATGAAACAGCCATCACCCGGGGAGAGTTTATTCAAATTTGTGTCCTTGATTTACTGAAAGGAGCTTTATGGACCTCAGACTGGGATTTCGACTGTTCCCAGTCCACCCAATTTGACGCTGGAAGCGCTCAGCTGCTTCCGTTTGGACTGATTGGACTGGGATAAATCCGGCTCTGCAGAAAAGCTCCAAACAAAGCTAACAGGATCACAGGCAGACACATGTCCCAGGAGATGCCGCTCTCTTTAAACTCTCCCACACAGACTCAGACTTCACTGACAGAGTCAGACGGCTCTGAGTGGAGGTCTGCAGTATCAGTCACAATGGCACACTAGTCACAGTCAATCATTTTCATGGCGGCCTCTCTATATCAACAGCAGCATTTTCTTCTTAACGAATCATCCTGTAGATGCTGGAGTGGTGGCGTCTGAGCCTGTGGACCCAACACAGATACTGGAAACATGCTTTCAGGTATTTTTTTACAAAGGCTGGAAAGAAGCCAGAGAATGACAGGACCCACAGCTGGGGGAGAATTCACGACGAGGTGAAGTGAAGCAGGTAAGTGTTTCCCAGAGGCTAGTTTTGTTCGTGAGAGGGGTGACAGTGAGTGTGCACGCTGGCGAGTCCTCCTTTCCAGAAATGATTTGCAAAGATTTTTGCATTTAAAGAAGATGCAGAGGAGCTGAGATGAAGGATGAGAAGCCTGACTGGTTACTGCCACTGGGCTGCATCAGTGTGATGAAGAGTGGATAACTGAGCTGGCACTTTAACACAGGTGATCCAGCAGGAAGTGGTAGGAGGACATGATGACAGTAAATCTGCCACTCAGAGGGAAAAGCCCCTGGAGAGAGAATAAAGCTTGATTTAAGACCTCTGAGGGAACTCTACGTCCTGATTTACGACATAACCGGAAATCCTTCTTAAGCCCACAGCGCAACCTTCCACGCCATTCAAGTCACTGCGGGCTGCATAACTACACCCAACGTGTAGTTATGTCTCTCAGGAGGTCCAAGGAGGGGTTTTTGGTTATGTCATAAGACACGATGTAGATTTTCTAAATCACACATAACACACCACCACATACCATATAACCATATTAACCTTTTATAGGGGACTCATGGAAATACATGATGTTGGAGCATATTACAGGACACTTCTTGGCACTGACACAAGCCCAGTCCTGTCCAGCTGCAGGTGACTGCTTCACGGTACTTCACAGTTAATCAATTCCAGTGTGGCTACACATTTATACTTTTCTTCAAAGACTGAAGTTCATTTAAGTTTTATTGCTGAGTTGGTTCTTGATGGGCTGGCATCCATAAAGGAGATGTGCAGACAGCTGCAGAAGAAATGAGATCACACTTTTGAGTCAAAATTTAGCCCACTCTAAAGGAAACGGCAACAATAAAGTGTATTTGTACTGAAAACAAAATAAACTGACATAGAAATGATAAATATGTAACAAGAAGTATATGTAACTATTAGCGGTACCTCTTTTCTTAATTCAACCAAAACTAAATAAATCACAAATATTGGAATACTAAATCTATTTTATCAGTAATAATACTCTGAAAAATAAACAGGAATATATGCAGTGTAACCCTCTGAGGTCAAAGCTGTCATATGTTGCTAACCCTAACACTAGCCTGCACAAACCTGGCCACACCTGTGCTTAATTGCCACAGTACCTTTGAGTAGAGGTGGATGAATTTACTCTACAGTCCCACAAATCTAATATTTAAGATATTTGCATCCATGTTACTGTTGTGTTTGTTTAAAATGATAAATTATGTGAGGTCTTTTTGCAGATCTGTGTTTGCCTTTATTGTGGAATCTGCGTCCTCGTTGTTGATGCTTTGTGTTTCTGTTGTTGCGGGTTTCATCCCTGCAGCAGCAGCAGCCCTGTTATTTACTTTCTCCTCTGTATCCTGGCGCAGGGATATGTGCTGCATATCAGGACTGTCTTAAATCAAAGACGGCGAATCCCTGGCAGGTCAATTACTGTCTGACCTTGTGAGTTCAAATTTAAACACAGAGTGAATCACAACACAAAGTCTGCGCTCACAGCTGACACTACGGGCTCACTGCCACTGCTTTAATTTATTAAGCCTGACATTATGCTGTGCCCCAGCAACACCATTCAAATACATTTGGCCTGTGCAGTGTATTTTCCACTGTTTAAGCTCTCGATTCAAAGGTTCAGCAAAATGACATTTAAAAATTAGACTTTCATTAGACACAGAGAGCGTTTGTAGCTTGCTTCTGTCAGCTGCTGAGAAACTAAAGATTATTTTACTGCCTCCATTCTGGCTGTCAGTAGCTGTCAGTGGCCGAGAGATGCCAGGCTTCCCTTGTTTGTTCAGACTTCCGTTATCATTTCAATAAAAACTATTTGTTTAACCGTTTCTGTGCTGTTATCTCTTTCATGAAACGTAGAAGTACACTGACAAATTCATGATTAAAACTATAATGACAACACATGTAAAAACAGAGCCGTGGGCATAATTGACTCCATTTGCTCGCTTGAACTTCAAAGCTTCTTAAACTTAATTTAGATTTGTCAGCATCAGATCTGGTTTCGGGCTGTTTTTAGGCTGCCAAAGAGCCTTCTGTCTTCTGATTTAATCTCAAATTGACTGCACAATGTTGGCATTTAGCTCAGTTCCATTTTAGGATGTTTTCATACCTTAAATCCTTAAAAACTTTAAATCAAACTCTGATTCATTTTCGCCCTTGGTGCAGTTCAATTCAGTTTTATTTATATAATGTGAAATCATATCAACAGTCGCCTCCAGGCACTTAGACGGGAACACTAATTATACTCAGGTGCAGACCCAAAAAATGGTACCAACACCGTTTGGAGGAGGAGGCGGCCTTGGTCCGGTTCCAAACACAGAGCAGTTCATTAATGTTGTGAACGAGAGAACCAAACCAACTCTCAGGTGTATGTAAGTTTGAGCTAAACGCCTTCCTGTAGCCTGATATGCAGTGCAAGGTAGCTACTAGCTGTAAAATGAATGTAAATTCTCCATGTAATGTAATTAATTACTTAATTAATAGATAAATAATGAAATGACACGTTGCTGTTTTTACACCACTTACTGTGATTATTTCTGGATTTTTTTTTTTACAATAGGACTGCAGTTCACAAAAGGATTTTTTTCTATTAATTAACAAAGTAACAAAAACTTTGGGTTCTATGTTTACAGGACAGTCTGGACAATGAGCTACCAGAATTTTGTCATTTCTTATTGCTGATTATTTCTTAGCAGCTTTTCTCTATTGTATATAAAAACCAACACACTTTATAATTTAAGTTATGACTGCTCTTCTTAAGATATCTCTGAGATTAAATCTGAGATAAATCATGAGATTAAAATAGTCTGTATGTGGCCGACAATCTAAAACGACCTTGACATCCTTGCTTTGGAGCTTCCTCACATTTCTGTGCTCTCCCTGGAGGAAGGCTGCCCTCGCTCAGCACCCCAACAATCACACAATCCCCAAAGAACAAGATCTGTTGACACTGAGAAGGAAGAACGCCCTTTTAACAGGAAAGAACCTCCAGCAGAACAGGATCAGGGAGGGGCAATCCTCTGTCGTGACCAGTTGGTGGGTAAGGAGAAAGAGAACATAGAGAGCCAGGACTAAACACAGACAGAATTTACACTTATATTAACCTCCCAAGACCCGAACTCTTTCATGCATTTTCGCATGCATTTTTAATTTCTCTTTACTATTTGATTTGATTTTTTGTTTCTGAGAAAAATGAGATCCACATATGAGGACATTTGCTTTAAATTTCAATAGAGCAGTGGCAGTATAATGTCCTCATAAATGGATATCAGGTCCTTGTAGAGGAAAATTTAGTGTTTTGGTCTAGACAACCCAAAATGTGATGTCCGCATATGTGGACGCAGGGTCCTAGGAGGTTAAAATTACAATATGACAGCAGTTTGTCTTTACTGGCTCTTCAGGTACACTCGAGCAACACTAAACCTTTGACTGTGGCATTCACGAGAGAATCCTAGCAAACAGTGATCCCCTGTGTCCAAGCATTTGGCAACGGTGGGACAGAAAAACTCCCTTTTTTTCAGCAGGCAGATCGCTAGTGAGGCACCAGAAGGGAAGCAATCTGCTGCTGGTGGTCTCATTAGCTTGAAAAGAAGGCGACTCGACTCTCTAAGTCTTTTTTTACCCCTTAGCCATAAAAGGCGGGCGGCATGGATACTCAAGATTGTGAATGTGATAACTTGAACAAGAGGATGTAGGGGTTTGAAAATGATACCATAGGTGTCTCTCATCCAAAAGGCAGCTGAAGGAAGCTTCTTGGATTCAGGTATTGAAAAAAACTTAAGGAAGTCGAGTCGCCTTCTTTTAAAGACTACGATGACCTGATTAACTGAGAACCTGTACAGACATCTGCTGCTGGTGGTTGGGTCAAAAAGAGGGGGGGGGGGGCACAGAGTGAACACAAACAGGACAAAGCAGAGGCTGCACTGGCTGGTTTAATGTGATGCGTGACATTTTTGTAATGGAAAATTTGACATTTGCTTTGAGACTAAAGACAAACATATTTGATAAATGTTGGAGAGGATGGGTCGAGTTTATCAAACTTTAAAGAGCAGATTTTTTGGTTAAAATGCTACGAGTTTCACTGCAACGACCCCGGTTCTCTGACACAGTCAGATATATTTCATCATAATCGACTTTTGCTCCTGTGTTTTATCAAAAATATATTGTGGCTTTTTATATGTTTTCTATTCCTAAATAATAAAACATATAAAAAAATAAGCTTTGAAGATTTCTATCAGGTCATATTTTCTGGATTGAAAAGGGGTTTGAAGAGAGATTTCATTGAGTTTATCTCCAGCCTCACCACAGATGGTCTGTGGCAGGCAGGTAAAGGTGGATGAGGTTATTATGGTGCGGTCACGGCACAATGCCTTCTATCAGGAGCACAGTTAAGGCATTATTAGACGGAGATGACAAGCCTGTGTGTGTGTGTGAGGCTGCTTAGATGAGAGAATCAAATTGACAAGGGAAATTTTCCGCTTCAGGTGTCTCCTACTTGTTTATCAAAGTGTCTGTAATCAAACTGCCTCCTCGAGAAAATGGAGCCGCCACCATCTCGGGCTCCTAATCAACCTAACCAGCCTGTCTGTGTGGCCAATTTGGCTTCTGAAGGGTCTCCGCATCCTGCGCATTGTTGTCCTCCAGATTTCCTGCGACAGATACGCCACCTGCTGAGAGACAGCCTGCGACCTGCTGTCACCGAGGCCACTGTAAATGTCAGCACAGCCGTCAAGGGCCAAAGATCCCAATGGGAAACACATGACATACGCCTTTTCTATTCCCCGTTTTTTTTTTTGGCTAGCATTTTAAGGTGTCAGCTGTTGAAAAGAGCCTCCTCTGTGCTCTTGGCCTTTACTGCTCTCATCTGACATTTCTCCTGAGTGTCCCGTGAAAGGCGTCCTCTGTGTTTAGCATTTAGAGACTGGCCTGTCAATTCATAAAACACTTTGGTGGAAAAATTAAAACTGCGTTGAGAGTTGTTTCAACTCTGATCATGAAATCCATGATTACAATCCGAAGTTCATCCAGGGTAAATTTTTCTCAGAGCACTCAGAGAGTCCCAAAGGGCAAAGGCTTTGCTAACCTTTAACCTATGGCCTTAAAGCACTACATACTAAAATGGTGTGTTATATTATCTTTGCCTAGGTGACTGGAGCAGAACTGGCTGAAATCTTTGGCTTCTATAAGCTGCAAAACTCTACATTTTAAGATGTATTCATGCATTGTGGAATTTTGTGAATGTCATTGTGACGACGTATTGAAAAAATAAAGTGTGTCGTACAGCTCCCTCCGTGACTTTTCATGTGATATATTATTTGATGTGGTTTCTTTTTTCTAGGTCAACTTTGACCTTGGGCACTAAAAATGACAGTAAAGGTCAAATGCTTAGCCAACCTAGGTACTCATGTCCATGTCAGGCCTGGTTTGTTGTTGTGAAGTTTTACGAAGAAAATCAGTAAAATATTGTCGGTAATAGTGTGACCTTTAGTGTCACCTTGACCTTGACCTGATTTCCACCAAATTAAACCTGTTATCGACCTGTAGACTTTTCTTCTTTCAAACCTGTAGTTTCAATAATCTGACCTATCTGTTGCCTTTTAGTTTTTCAGCTTCAATTTCGAATAAAAATTCATCTTTTAATGAGCATTTCCTGTCTGTTGGTTGTAAAGACATAACGATTTAAGGACTGAAGAAGAATGTTCCATGGAGACCAAAACTGGTTTTGCATCAGGCTGTAAAATGTTTATTTCTGCTGTAAAGTTTGACATTTTAACTTTTCGCTTTGGGAGCCAGCATCCAGTGGACGTGGAACAAAGTTTTTGGTATTTTTTTTGCACTGGCTTTATTTTTCAGCAGCTTGAGGAACACAAACAATACGACTGTTTAGTTGGAGGACAACAGCAACAGTTTTCCAGCAAAGATACTTAAACTGTAAGATAAACAAAAACATATGGATATGGATAATAAGGCACAAGTAAACTCAATCAAGACAAAAATTAAGTGTTGGAAAAGGAAACGAGGATGAAAGTGAGGACCAAATGCTACATAAGGACCTAACCTGTTTGCTTTGATCCCTTTTAGTTTACTTCCTCTTTATTTATGTTAGTGTTGTTATACATAGACTGAATGCACATCAGGAAAAATAAGGCACAGGCGAAGTCAGTCATGACACGGGAGATCTGAAGGGCGATTTTTTTTTAAAAAGACTAAGGGGGAACACAAACTACCAGCAAAGCAGTAATGTGGCTAACAGGACCCAGGTAAGGTAAAAAAACAAAAAAAAACACGGATTGCTACATGAAATAAAGTATAAATATTGAACACAGACAGGAAAACATGACTGGTTCCTTCCATATTACCTAGTTGGAGTCATTTAATCTGGTGGAAAAGGTTGACTACATTTTTACAGGTCTTAGCTTTTATCCAGCAGCGGTGTGGATGAACCGAGCCGTGTACAGCATCTCTCACACTCTGGTTTGTCTGCTTGTTTTCCACAACTACGATTCATTTGGCCTGATGGTGTGCCAGCTCCTTTACTAGTTTAAAAATGAAAGTGAGCCATTAGGAGGTCTGATGTGCTGCAACACCTTCTGCTGTTTGTGACTCAAATCAGAAAAGTCTGCAGAGTCTCCAAACAAATTAACAAGATACTCCCCGATTCCAGCTGTTTCCTGCTTTGTTTCCAAACAAAATCCGTCTTTGTGTTTGTGTGAACTGAGTGCAGCGACCTAGCACACACACACACACACACACACACACTAGTTGGCTGAGGAGCCTGGGGCATCTGGGACTTGGATTAGAAGCCATGACAGGGAGATGGAGGAGGGATTACTCTGCCTGCCTCATTTCAGCTTTCCTGCCTCAGTTTGTTTGCGTTAGCGTGAAGAAGAGGAAGAAACAAGATGTAATGAGTCTGAGAGTGCTGGTCTGAATGGCTGTTCTGCTATTAGAAGAAGACAAGCAAAAAAAGACAGAAGTGTATATGATCAGCCAGGGAAACAACACAGTCCCTTAATCTCCTGACAGCTGTTGGAAAGTGTTCACAAACCAGAAAGTTTCGATATCGTGTTTTAAATATTCCCTTTATTAGGCACACCTTGGAAGTCCCAGGTTGGACCCCCTTTTGCGTCACCTTAATTTTTGGTGGCTCAGATTCAACAAGGTGCTGGAAATGTTCCTCAGAGATTTTGGTCCGTATTGACATCACAGCATCACTCAGGTGGTACAGATTTGTCAGCTGCATGTTCAAGAGCATGACCAATAAAATCACGATCATCACAACCTAACAGGATGGTATGCAATGTTTGGCAAAGCAATATTTGAACATCGAGAGTCTGACGTTAATGACGCCAGGGTCCTAACAGTGGCATCATGGTTAGGACATTATTAAGACCAATAAACCTAATGATGACATTTAGGCAAAGGGGCAGATGCAACACCAATACACTTACCAATAGCCATCCACCCATCCATTCTTCCTGTGATGGATGGGTGGATGGATGGAGGATGGATGGATGGACATGATCTCGTCAGTCCTTCAGTCAAATGAGCTGATAAAAACAAGAGAAACTGAAAAAAACAGTTTTTTGGCCTTGCACTTCATATTTATTTTCACTGAAAATAAAAATCAAGTTGAGGGATCACCATTTTGATACATTGGTTGAGATCCTGTGATTTTACAAGTACAACAGCATATAACAGGTCCATAGACAAGACATTGATATTAAATGGGAGATAACGCAAATTTAAATAAAGTAAGATATTTGATCTTTTTTTTTTCCTATGGACCTGTTCTCTCCACTTTTTGATCAGACCTTGTATGATATTCTGTGCACATTCAGGCAGTCCACTGTAATCCTGGGCTTAACCATCTTACTTCAGTGTGGCAGGAAACTGATTGGGTCTTAATCAGTGAGAAGCCTGAAAAGTGACAGATTTCAGAATTCTGACTCAGATAAAACTACAGTTGTGTGAAAAAACTTTTCACAGGACTTTTTCCAGACAGTCAGCTTGAGGTCTGGACACCTTGACTCTCTTCTTTTTCAGCCGTTCTGTTGTAGATTTGCTGCTGTGCTCAGGATCTTTGTCCTGTTGATGGTTCAGTTTGGTTCAAACTTTAGCTGTGGGACAGACGGCCTGACTCTAGAACACTTTGGTATAAAGACAAGTTCAGTGACCACAATGTGCCCAAATCATTATCCCTCCACCACCGTGCCCACAGCTGGTCTGAGGTGTTTTTGCTGACATGCTGTATTCAGTTTTGTGCGTTGTGGACAAACATCTGCACTTTGGTCTCGTCTGTCCAAAGGATGTTGTTCAACAAGTCTTGTGCTTTGTTCAGCTTTTTAAAGCTGGGTCATCCTGCAATGTTCTTTTTACATAGAAGAGACTTTCTCCTGCAACCCTTCCAAACAAACCAAATTGCAGTCTTTTTCTAACTGTGCTGTCATGAACTTTAACCTTTAACCTGCTAACTGAGGCCTGTAGAGTCTGAGACGAAGCGCTTGGCATTTTTGCCGTTTCTTGCACGCTCTGACCTTGGGCTGAATTTGCTGGCACGCCCACTCCTGGGAAGACTGTGGGATTGAGTTAACACACACCTGAATACTCCGGACCGGCAAACTGACAAAATGCTTGCTTTTATAGAGGTGCTCACACTTGATCAGCAACACCTAGCTGCACAGAGTCTTTCTGTTTTAATTTGACTGTAACAGTTTAGACAAACGCACCTTTGTTTCACCATATTCCCTCCTTCTCTGCAACTTTCTGACTTTACAGTCCTTTTAACACCTCAGCTTAAAATTATTATTTTCAACCTTTAGTGGCCTATTAAGAGTCTGACAATCCTTTCTGCTATTGTATGTTAGCTTACTGATCTATTCCATTACTCAGTACAGCATCATCAGGGGGTCAGAAAACATTAAAGTGTTTGCAAAATCTTTGCACATATTTTTTAAAATCTCATCTTCAGAAATGCATTTTTCACTTTCAGTCTCCTTTCAGCAAATATTGAATGAATCTCATTTCACTCACTTTGTTAGGTTTAATAAAGCTGGCTGTTATTACTGTGTTTCACTGTTTAATCAAGCAGCAGAGATTTCTCTTTTTTTCTCTAACAAAACATGAAAGTTAATATTTGCAAATGTTTCATTATAACAGCTACAGTCCTTTAGGATACTTAAGTTCTGCAATTTTGTGAAAAATAAATAAAAAAAGAGGGTGAGGCAGTTTGAATGAGGCTCCTGTTCATCATTTAATTACTTTCCAGTCTGGTGAATAAATATTTTGCCCGATGCCTGCGGGGCATGAGCGGCTGGGGATGCGTTTCCTGATCAGAAAAGTAGTCACTGTCTTGGAGAACTTGCCAAGTTTTTTGTGTGGATTTAGGTTCTTTCTGCAGTTGCTAACATTTCACTTTTATAAATGTTACTGCAAATATGCCACTTTATTTCACAGGCAGCACTTCGAGTCCCCCTGAGTTACCTTTCAGACCAAAATAAAATCAATCAGTTCTTTTATTTTGTATTACAAAAACTGAGGTTGTTCATCTTTCACTGTGGGTTTTATTGTTCAGATGTTATTGCTTCTTTTTGGTGAGAGCTTCCCAGCATAGTAATGCAACAAAACCCTATGAGGGATCACATCAGAAGCTTGTATCTGTGAATTCAGACAGTAAAGATAACTGTAGATCTGCTAAATAATGAAATCAGAGCAGGATTTCTGTGTCTGCAGATGAGACTGGGGAGGCTCTACAAGCAGCAGTAGTAATAGATGTGTGGTGACCTTCCATTTGAGACAACCGGTTCAAATTGTTTCACATGACAAGGAACACAAAACTAATACATAAATGAGTGAATATTTAAATTAATATCTGTTAAAAGGGGGGGGGGGAAAGAACACCAAAGTGACTTAAACTACAGTGTTTATTAAAAATAGTAATAATTGACCAAATTTTTTAGGGTTAAATTAAACTAGTGGACAGTAATGCGGTGCTGGGCGGACAGTCGGTAGAGTATTTTATTCGTTTATTGAGTGAAAGCTGTTTCGGTCAGATTCTCACCGAGTGCAGTGAATTTAAATGAACCCTCTTCTGCTGCCTTTGATGCTGTGCAGCGTCTGCTTCTAAAGTGAAAAGACAGCAGAGCAAGAAGGTTCAGGGAAAGAGAAAGACACTCCGGCTCTCAATGGAAGCAGCCTGATTAGAAAAGATCAGAGAAAGGAGTCACTGACATGTAAATGATTAGAGTGGGTGTGGTAGCTCACAAAGTTCAGCTGTTTCAGCGGCGAAGTTTAGAGATCAGCAGAGATGGTTACGCAGCTATACGACATTCAGTTTCAACCTAGCATGATTAAAAGCAGGAGCGTGGGTAAAAGCTGGGTTTGAGTGTCTCTACTCAACCCCTGACATCTAAAGGGTGCTCTAAAAAGTGAGTTTATGATCAATGCGATTACAAAATTAAAGTGGGGGACAAAGGGGTCTGGGCTTCTTGAGGGAAAACTGTGACGTGTGTTATGAATAATAATAATAATAATAATGTTGAATTAAACAATAAAATAAAACAATAAAATTCACTTTAAGCTTTTGTGCCAATTATTGCAAGTATTACATTGGATAGCCATAATTTTTACTTGACATCAGAGCTACTGGGACACGCCCACCTGGAGGGCAAAACCAGTCCTTTCCCCTCCAGTCATCCTTTGAACATCTTCCAGTTTAACTTATTAAAATGTTTATTTCTGATGCAAAGTCTGACATTTTAACATGGGGGTCCATGGGAATGACTCACTGCAGGAGCCTCAAATGGACATTAGAGGAACTGCAGTTTTCTTGCTTACCAGTTAAACAAAAATCTTAATAGAAAAGATGCTTGTGTGTTTTCTTAACCGTTGATTAGTGACTGACGTGAGGCCGGACTCTAGTTCTGAACATGAAGAGCATCTGATGAGCTGATAATTAAAAAAAAAGCAGCATCAGGGTTACCCAGTTTATTAACCTCCCTTCTTCCATTCAGATTCCGTAAACACACACAATGGAGTTTTTAGAAGAAAAACATACAGATTAATATCTTAAAATTAAGGGAAGGAGGCAGCTCATCACATCCTTCACCCCCATGGCCCTTGGGAGGTTTACCCTCTAATTTGAATGTTGTCTAATGCTCCAGACTCTCTGTCAGTCTGATACTACCTCTCGCTGTGGAGGGCGAAGCATCGCAACGGTCACTGCAGAAATAAAACAAAGTGGCAGCCGCCCTTTTTCCTGACTTTAATTTATTCATGCAACGCTTTGCTTGAATTGAACCTTTCAGAAACCCAGAGCACTTTAGGAAAAATGACATCTGTGTCTAATATTACATCCCGCTGCATGGCGTAGATGGCGCTCACTGCTGACTAATCGACCTCCGGTGCAATGTTCCCCCGCCAGAGTTTATGAGCGTTCATTCTCATCTTTCACTTGCTTTTTTCAGTTAAGTCACACCACAAGCTGTTAAGAAAATTCACCATTGAGCTATATGTAATAAAAGTCTGTTTACTTTATTGGCTAAGGGATCTCTTCTTAAATCCAGAAAATGATGTAAACGGCCCCAGGAGGTCACGTCACCGGGGAAAAATGATGCAATCATCCCATCTCCTGCAGGACAGGTGAGACTGAAAGCATGCTGGTGTTTTACAGCCAGCCGTTCAAATGCTGCATATATCATCAGTGCACCTCAGAAAAAGAAATTCATGTGCCCGAGCATGTACGACTACACAAACAGGTAGGTTTTTGAAGTGCAGATTTTTAGTTTTAATTTTTTATGAAAGAAGAAATTTTGAGTGCGTCATTGCAGCCGATGCAGTTTGAGATATGAGAGACCAATAAGAGCTAACAGGGTATGAAGAGCCAGCACAAGCCAAAAGCAACTACGTGGAAGTGGTTAAAGTTTTATTTGTAGAATTATGAAAATGCTGTTCATATGATCAATAAAAGCTTTGTTGATTTGATGTAAGGCTACTGGGTTAATGGTCAAGATATTAGAGGACACAGAAACGTCTAACATCACCGTAGTGCACCTCGACGCCGTGAAACCTACAAGTCCTTTGGAAAACATTTTACCAAGAGAAGCAGCAACATTTACTTGAAAAAATCATCACGCTGATTTTTTTGGGTGGAATTCATCTTAAAATGCATCTCTATAGAAGTTTTAATGTCGCAGTCTTTTTTCACTCTGGGGCAGTTTGCCTCAAAATCCACCTGTACTGTTACAACGGTAAGATCAGGACAATCAGGTAATAGATATAAATGCCCCTCTCGCCCTGTGGGCGGTATATCCTTCAAGCTCGGGTCATCTACCAGAAGCCTGGAGCTTGAGGCTCCTGCGTAGTCTTTGCTGCTCCTAGGACTGCGCTCTTCTTGTCTCAGGGGCATCTTTACACAGCCTGCACCTGGGGTCTTGCCTGGTGTGACAGACCCCAGCCTCTGTGGATCCTGTGCTGCCATGATTAGTGCCTCTGTGCTGTCTTTCAGTCCAGCTTTTTCCAACCACTGGTAGGATTTCTGGATGTCAGCCACTTCCTCTATCTGCCGGTGGTACATACCTTGCAGGGGCCTGTCTTTCCATAGTGGTTTCTCTGCTTCTTTCTTTGGTTTCTGCTTGCCTGAGGTATTCACTGAGCACATGATCAGTAGTGGCCATCTTCCTGATGTACTCATGGATGTTTGTTGTCTCGACCTGAACCGTGGTTCTGAGACTCACTACTCCTCTGCCTCCTTCCTCCTGCCTAGCGTAGTCTCAGGGTGCTCTGCTGTACTAAATCCTTTAATTTTCTCCTTTTTTAAAGCTATGGTAGTTTTTAGACTGATTCAACCTGCTGGTGCACAATTGCAACTTAACAAGTCACGGAGGGATCTGGGTAGATTTGGAACAGGACCAGGATCACCCCCCAGGCACTGTCATCTCCACTTTTACAGGAGTGCGAGCGCTGACAGTGAAAGCTCATTTCTACTGCACCATAGACTGTTTCAAGTAGCACAAAAAAAAATCAGAGGGGAGATTTCCCCCGAGCAAAATCCTTCATGTTCCTGAGTCTTGTTTGTTGTTTTCTCCCAGTGTTTTGGATTTCTTTGCTGTTGAACGTTGTTACGTTTTTTTTGTAGCCTCTCCCTTTTTTGAGGATTGTTTTTAATGTTATATTTCACCGAGTAATTAAAGTACCTTTTTATCCCTTTACCACCCTGCCAGTCCTTCTGTGTTTTATCTGCACCTGGGTCCACTTTATTTGTTTCATTGCACACGTGACAAAAACATTAGCATGCCAAAAATGACTACAAAGGCATACACAAACATAAAATAACAACAAAGAGAAACAAAAATACCACAAACGGATGCAGAAGACATATTTTGTCACAATGCAGAGATGACACGCTCTGCTGCTCATGTTCAGCAGCTGACTCCAGGTGATGACTGAAGGCTCGTGGCTGATTTGAGAGGATGCACTCTTCTCAGATGGAGGTGATGCCTCACTCTGACCTCAACATTAAGTCAAGGCCGGACTGAGAGATGAGCTGTAAAATCAATAGTCACATCTGATTCAGAGAGATTTGTGACGCACAGTAAAATGTGACTGCCTTTCAAATGAGGTGTCAAAGGTCAAAGTGCATTTACAGCAGCAGAGAGGAAAAGGATAAAGAGGACATCCTGCTCTGAGCTGGACGAAAATAATGAGAAGAAAAATGAAAATCACGTTTTATCCTTGCATATCTCTCAGGAGAAAGTTTCAGTGAGAGCGATGATTTTCCTTCAGCCATACTGACACCAGTGCAGTGTGTCGCTGACACCATAAGGCATGAAATTTGGTATTGATCTGGAGCTTCTTTGACACTGAATTATATGTAGGACAGCTGAAGAGCTACAGCCAGTCAATCCACTCATGAACTGATCAAGTGAAGCAAAGCAATAACTCTGTGTGACCACGAATTACAGCATGAAAGTGAGTGCTGGGTTGGAGTTTTTCTTTCCAGCACCTGCTCTCATGTTGTATTCATCAGGTGATTCACTCGGTTCAGCCAGCTGTCAGCGAAGCGAGTGAATCTGGAGTTCATGGCTTTTCTTTGGAGCCGCCTCAAAACAGGAAATCCCAGTGTGTTTGTCCACAAAAATCACGTGTGTGTTCTATATCGATCCAAACATAAAATCATTTAAATTAATGCACAATTAAGGTGAGCTTAATTATTCCTAAATGTTATTGCTATGTGATGATTTGCAAATTCTGAATTCTGTTTTAAATGTGTTATATGGTAAAACAGTAGTGTATAATGTTAACTGGTGGTTCTAAGTTTACTGTAGGTGTGCAGGGTCGTCTGTCTCTCTGTGTTGGCCCTGCGACCGGCCGCCGACCTGTCCAGCGTGTGCCCCGCCTCTCGCCCTATGGCAGCTGTACATCAGTCATGACTGAAACATTACTGTCACCACTATACGAGCTACCTGGTTATTCTTTACCTCTCTGGAAGCCAGGTTACAGTGACCTCTGACCTCTGTGCTGGGTTTTGGAGCAGTCTGAGGGATTTTCTTCCTTCTTCTTCGTTTCTTTTGCTGCTCATTTCTTCTTTTTGGTTTCCTGTCGTTATATAAGTTGGTGATGTTACCACAGCAGGGAATCTCCTTCCAAAACTCATCACTGCTTGTAGTGTTTTCATTTACAGATTTGAGCACCTCTACACAATGCTGCCACATTATGAGCTCATCAGTGCCTTGGCCGGACGAGCTAACAAGTACTCAGTTAAATTTAAGCATTTTAATGTTTTCTCACTCTGGGACATCAATCCCTGTGTCTCATAATTGCACACAAAGCTCTGAGCTAAGACTTCAGTGTTTACATATATATAGTAAAGAGAAATATAGAAACCTTAAATGACATTTGGCTATTTAACCCGAGTGCCAAAAGGCTTTCTGCAGGTTCTTATTTATCTTCTGCTAGAATGGAGCATTTCAGCTATTTTCATAAGAAGCAAGGAGGACACAGAGTCAAAGGAAGTATTATAAGAGCTCTAAAACATTCATTTGTAAGTGCTGCAGTTTATATTTTATGTTTTAAGTGGCTGACAGCCACCACAGTTGTGTCACCCTTTAATGTTCCTTTCACACAGTTTCACCTCCTCTGTTGCTTCCCTGTGTGATCCTTCCCACATCGTCTCCTGCAGTGAATCAGAATTGAGAGCAACCACAGATTACACACAGTATGTTATAGTACGTGGGATTACTGAAGCCTCTCTCCGTGGCTCTGATGTAATGCATATGTGGGTCACGGCTCAGAGACCCAGTTACAGCTGAGTTTCAGTGTTTTGTTGCAAACACTTGAACTGAAGCCTCTGATGGATTACATTTCATGCCCTCAAATGTTTAAATTTTAAGTTAGGTGCGAGTTTGGAAAGACTAAAACAGCAATGAGAACACAGAAGACACAGTTTACACACCGTTTGCCTGAATATCTGTATAATGAATCTGATGCATGGTGTGTAGCTCAGTAACAGCTGGCAGGTTCACTTCCTCTTGCTTTATGTTGTGCTGGAATACCGTTGTTGGGTGATGTTAGGGATTAGAGGACTTTCTATTTTTTATTCTATTTCTTTAATTGTATTTTTAAGATAGCTTGTGTTGCTCAATAAAAGAGAAATTGCTCAGGAACTCTGTCAAAGGTAAAATCATAAAAACATGTAAATCAAAAGTAAATTAACATTAAAATTATAAGCCGGACAAATCAAAACATATCAAATAGCAAAATTAAGATTGCACTCAATTAAAATTGTAAAAAGAAATCAGAAGAAACAAACTTATTAATAAAATAAAATATAATTCTATCAAATTAAAATACTATACACGATAAAAAAGCAGATATATAGATCTAACTGACTTCGATACGCGTCGGTCTGTTCTGCTTGTTTAATTGCTCATAAAATTAAATATTTTAAGGTTTTACCTTCAACAGGGTGCCTGGTGGAAAAACCTTAGAGCCTCCACTTTTATCTTTATGGAACCAGCTTCCAGTTTGGATTGAGGAGACAGACACTGTCTCTACTTTTAAGATTAGGCTTCAAACTTTCCTTTTTGCTAAAGCATATAGTTAGGGCTGGACCAGGTGACCCTGAATCCTCCCTTAGTTATGCTGTAATAGGTATAGGCTGCTGGGGGATTCCCATGATGCACTGAGAGTTTGTTCTTCAGTCACTATGTGTTAATAGACCTCTCTGCACTGAATCATACTTGTTATTAATCTCTGTCTCTCTTCCACAGCATGTCTTT
>VUQG01044513.1:0-10251 GCA_015106755.1 Etia nguti
CGGTTTTGGGTCATTCTGACCCGGCATTCTGAGTTCTTATGTTTTTGTCTGATTTTGTATTATGGGTTATTCTTAATCTCTTATTGTGTCTTGCTGATTATTACTATTATTCTTAGTCTATGTTTCAGTTAAGGGTTTTGTTCTTGTACCCTCGTGTTTAGTATAGCTTTAGTCCTTTGTTTCTTAATTCCTTTTGTCATCTCCCCCTGTACTCAGTCTCCCTGGTTCGTGCGCCCACCTGTCATGTGTCATGTCTGTGTGGCTCTTGTTGTCAGTTCGTGTCATGTCTATGTCTCCGTGTTTCTTGTTTTATTTTGAAAGAGTCTGGTGTTCTTTGTTCATTGTATTTAGTTTTATCTCCCCTGTGTTGTAATTATGTTTCATTCTAGTCAGCTGTGTCCTCATGTGTCTCCACTTCCCCTGATCGCCCCGTCTGTGTATTTAAGTCCTCAGTCTTCCTGTGTTCGTCGTCGTGTCATCTGTTCATCCACACCTTCATGTGCCAGCACCGAGATCATAGTACTTCGTCATAGTTCTGTCCTCAGTCCTAGTATTAGTTTTCTCCCAGTTTAGGTTCTTAGTTTTGTCATTTCTGTAGTTTATGGTTTGTTATTATGCCTTCTGTTATCAGCCCCAAATAAAGGCTCGCTTTCAGTTGAAACTCAGTGCCATCTCCTCGCCAGTGTCTGCTCCTGGGTTCTCCACTCACTCTCCACACGGTCTGCCTGGCAGACCGTGACAAAAAACAATAAAATAAAAATCTGCATGTATTTGAATTTTAAAACTACATTTTGAAACACTTCATTGATAAGCTATTGAAACCAGATTTACACACTGAGATACACACTAGCGCTGTGCCATTTTTCAAAGTCTGATATAGATTTGACACCAAGTAAATATGGGGTCAGTATTTCCGATACTGATAATGATGCTTTTAACATATAGAGGCAGCTTATGCAGCAGAGAGCAGTGTGTCATGATTCATGAGCTGTACTATTATGTGAAAGTTGAGGTGCTACAGCAGGCAGACACAGAAGAGAGAAAGGAGGCTAAATTACAGTACTCTCAAGGACTAATTTAAATTCTGTGCGTCATCAAAATGAAAGTGAAAGTGTCCAAGTATCCAAAAGACATTTTTGTCCCTGATGATAAGGAAAAATGTCTGGAACAATGGGAGCCCTAATCATATTATTTTACAGTATTGCAGACGTATCGCAATCTGGTGAGTGTTTATATCTATACCTACATTCTGTTACTATTTGACTTGGCACATATATTCCACCCATCATTTTCTTAACTGTGTGTCCAGTTCAGTGTCTCGGGAGGACTGATTCACTGAGTCAGAGGCGAGCTGCAGTCTGTGTTACTGTCAGTGATGTGATAGACTCAAAGAAAATCGTGTTTGTTCTTCCTCTTAAAAGAATCAGAATATTGACGTGAGTTAAGTGTGTCAGCTATTTCTCTGTCAAACTTCTCTTCGGGTTGTAACACACAGGTTAAAGATGAAAGATGCTTTATTGTCATTTCCACATGTAAAATATGTTGAGAAGAAAAACAGCAATCTGTGCTGGTTTATTTAGGTGGGGGAAAGATAATGAAAGAGTGAAAGATAATAGATAAGATAATATCTATTAAGATAATAATACCCGTGAAATAAAACAGTAAGTAGATAAAAGAAATAAGGTAATAAAATTAATCTAAAAAGTGGTACATTTCCCTGATTTTAAATAGCAATAGCATTTAGGGTAGTGTTTGCAATACAGTAATGTCCAGTTTGAAGGAAGGTTTTGTACCGTAGAGCTGAAGAGTCTCACAGCGCCCAGAAACAATCCATTAAACAGTGCGGCCTGTGCAAGTTTGCTGGGCGTGTACACTTCTCATTATGCAGAATGCTTGTGTAGATGTCACTGCTGGTTGGGAAGCTGATGACCGATGACGCTTTGGACCAGTTTAAGCAGCCGCTGCGGTTGCTTTTTATCTGAAACTAGCAGCTTCTATGCTGTAAAAAAATATCCACTTGGAGATGGTCTCCTTCTGTCTGTGTCCCAGTGTCTTTGTGTGTCTCTGTTTGCAATAGAACTGCAAAAGTCTGTTCCACTGATAACAAATTCAGAAAGTCATTAAACCAGCTCTCTATCTTGAAATCATCCACATTACTTTCTCTCAGCTTGGCTGATCGTAATATCATCATCCTGGGTTTTGATCCAGTGTTTTGGATATGTTTGCTCTTGTTCTTTCTGTCGTTCTTAGTTCACTGAGTGTTGTTCCCTTTCATGTCTAGTTTGTCTTGGTCTTGTTTCTGTGTGTCTTCTCCAGCATCTCCTTTGTTAGTTTTCTGTGCCTCACTGTGAAGTCTGTCTTGTCTCCATGTTTATTCGCCTGTTTTCCCAATCATGTCTCGGTGTGGTTTCTCTCGCTCTCTCACCCTTGTTTCTGTGTCTTCCTAGTCTTGTCTCTGTCTTCTCCCTCTGTTCCCTGTATTTAGTCAGTCTGCATCTCAGTGTGAGTTTCTCATGTTTCCTTTTTTATTCTGACAGTCTCTTGTCCTGTGTGCGTCTTGTTCAGTTTTGCTTTCCCTGGCTCGTCAGTTAGATTATGCCCAGCCGTGTTTCCCAGGTGTTTCCTCTCTGCCCTGATTCCCTGTGGTGTATATATTGTCTGTGTCTCCTGTACATTGTCATGATCTCCCTCCCTCCCTGGCTGTGTGTTCTACCTGTTAGTCTAGACTTCTAGTGTATACGCAGTTTTAGCTTTATAATCTATAATCCCAGTGATAAAGCTGTGGCTTTTTAGTTTAGTTCTGTCTCTAAGAGTCCTGCATTTTTGGTCTTGCCTGCCTCACACGGTGTAATGCCCCTTTGCACAGGTTTTGGTTGGAATATGGTCATTTGGGTAATCTGATAATCATTTCTAGAGTTTCCACAATGGAACACAAACATAAAATTATAATAATCACAATAAAAAATTAATTTTTATAGAAATTTTTCACACAGCTACAAAGTGCTTCGCAGTTTGAAGTTACAGACACTTTATCAACACGTAGTCTTCCAATCGTTCCAACATAAACACTTCCATACATGCATTAGATGTAGATTATGTCGATTATGGCCAAAATAATGGAAGAGAGATTAAGGAAAGCTTAACCTACATATAGGAGTTGTCAGCAGTCAATTAAAACAAACCACCAATTAAATTAACCTTACAGGGTTAGGTCAGAGAGGCTAACTGCTGTTATAAGGTCTTAGCAGCCTTCCTATATAAGCAATGTACAGCTCTACAAGTTAATAATAGAAATTTAACGTGGACTCTGAATTTCAGTGGAAGTCAGTAAAGGAAAGCTACAATAAGAGCAATGTGTTCGTGCCCTCTGGTTGTTGCTATTGACTAGTTGCAGCATTCTGGCGCATTTGAAGACAGGCTAGGGAGGACTTACTGCAACTGTCATTGAAATGATTGAATAATAGTAAAGATTGGATTTTTGTGATGTTTCATAGGAGAAGGAAACAAGTTTGGATGAGCTTATTAACCTAGAACTGATCTATATTTGAATGTGTGATCAAGCAGCATTGTAACTCATTCACTTTTCAAAAAGAAATCGTACACTTGTCTCTCCCTTCATGTATCTTTCTGAGTTATTTTGAGTTTTTTATTCAGGAAACACTTGATTCTGTTTCCTTTAGTATCATTGAATTGAATTGCTTAGTGTTGTTTTAAATCTCCTTCAGTCCACCTCACAGCCACCATCGGACAGAACGCCACTCTGTCATGTCGAGCTCCAAACAAGCTGATCAGAGTTGTAGAGTGGAACAGAGCTGACCTGGAGGATCAGTATGTTTTGTTATTCCTGGACGATCATACTGATGCAGCCAATCAGCATCCATCTTTTAAGGGCCGGGTGGATCTGCAGGACAGACAGATGAAGGATGGAGACGTGTCTTTGGTTCTGACCAATGTGAACATTAATGACACCGGAACATACGAGTGTCGTGTCAAGACAGGAACAAACCGCAAGAGGAGAGCTCATCTGAAGACCAAACCCATCAGTATCATCTACCTGAGTGTTGTTGATCCTCCAGGTGAGTGAGTAGACTTGAGTGTGTGTGTGATCAGAGGTGAAGCTGCTTCCTGGCTGCTGATGTTTATGATGTTCATGTTTTTGTCTCATAGCTTCTCTCATGCTCGTGCTGAAAATCATGTTCATGTCTCTCTTATTCCTAGTTATCATAGTCTAGTTTTTCCAGTATACATTTTAGTTCCAGTTTCACCAGTTTTCGTTTTTGCCTTGTTTTTGAATTCACGTTATCAGCCGTAATAAAGGCTCGCATTTTGTTTAAACATCAAGTTAATTTCTCCCGTGTCTGCATTTGGGTCCGCGCCACAAACACACCGGCTGTCCAGTTGTGACAGTTACTCAGATTAGACAAAAATCATGCTTTGTATTACAGGTCTCAGGTCTGAGTGATGTGATCAGAGTGCAGTAGATAATGTCTGACAGCAGTTTGGAGAGGAAATGGATTCTGTTCTGTTCTTCACTCATCACATACCTGACAGCTGACACCTCACACCTGTTTCTCACCTGCAGGTCAGACAGGAGGAACTGCTGGACGGACAGTTGGTCTTTCAGCGTTTGCATTCTTGTTGCTGTTCTTCTTTTGAATTCAAAAAATGTAAAACATAGTAAACATCCTCTTAGTGGTAAGTTGCAAGTTCAAATGTTTCACCTCTGTAAATCTCCTGCTGGTGTGATCATGTCACCATGCTGAATGACTGATCTGAGGACAGAAGAATTTCCAGATTCAAAGCACATCCTGAATGTTCACTGTGGACCTCAATAATTGGTAGAAAAGACATGTTCTTGAGGGTGTTAACAAAGTTTCAAGGATTTCTGTTCCCATCTGTGCAGAGAATGATATGTGACATCTGGATAAGTTTGGGTTCAGTGCTTTTCTTTGGCTTTATTTGGATGTATCTTCTGACTTTTGGCTTTCAAAAAAAACATCTAAACCATTATTCTCAAAACCTGTTGAGAAACTTTCCTCTAATTCTAAAAACTACTACATACACATGCTAATGTGCTGTTTGGTATGTTCATGCTGTTTGCAAACATATGTACTTAATCTATCTGTAAGTTAAAAATAGTAGTGGTATAGCCTGCTTATATAAATAAATAGAAGATAAATATGATTGTATGTTTACTCTCATTATATGTACTTTATACATATATATACTTACATAATTTTAGTGGATTTGCAGCCAATCATATATTAAAATGGGATCTTAATGTATCAACTATATGAGCATGAAGCTTTGTAGCCCAACAGAAGAATGTGCCATTTACCCCAAATAAAAAACTTCCTAACTACCCTGAATGATTCTGCAATCTGATTATTTCAAGGCTGGAACGTGGATCTTTCAAACTAAGATCGCAGTGTGGGAGTTCATTAGGTGAAACCTGAGAGGGACATAGGAGAGGGGCTACATTAGAGTACCCTCAATGGTATCCATAAAAGATGCCTACTTACAGACTCTCTGTCTCCCACTGTCTCTTTCCCTGATTGTCTGCAACAGAGGCTTCCCCACAATTTAATGACTTAGGTGCCACAGGAGGTGAGCACGAGGTTTAATCAGGGTGCCGTCATTGGCTGACATCAGATCAAGAATCTGTGCGTACAGCCTGAAAACCAAAGTGAAAGTGCAAGTGTTCCAGAAAGTCTTTTCTGTTGCCTCTGTTGGAAGTGTCATGATGTCTGGAAAAATGGGACTGGTGATAATATTGATTTTTAATATTTTGGAGGCGTCTTCTTCTGGTGAGTTTTTAAATGTATCTCTATTGCATTAGTATACAGAGAGAGAGCAATGTAGACATATTATCTGCTATAAAGACAGGTATAGTTCATTGATTGTAAGTAAAGTAGCAGCAGCATTTAGAGTAGTGTGTACAGCACAGTAAGATGCACATTTAATGTCAAGTGTTCATAATGCAGAAATGTGAGTCTGTGAGTCTGTGTGTATGTGTTTGTGTGTGCCGCACAGTGATGCAGGATGCGAGGACGCTTTCCTCAGCACACCTGTAGAAGATGCGCACTTCCCACCTCTCTCTCTCTCTGGTGCTCTCGCTTACTTGCTGCATCACAGGAATTTCTAGGGAGCTTTTCTTAACTGTGGCAGAAAGATGACCAAGGATTTACCTGTTTCATTTAAAATCTAAAAGAGTGAGAACAGAAGGAAACATGAATGCTTTTTAAAATGAATTATTCAAACAGAACTGCGATGTGGTTTGTGAGGGGTTGGATATTAATAAAGTATATGATATATCCTTCAAGATAATAAAAACATTATATGAAAATTATTGTCCTTTAAATAATTTTCATAGCAGGCAATGCAGTTGTGGTCAAACAGAAACAGAGAGAAAAAATTTCCTTGCAGACCTAGCAGGATGATTTAAGCCTGCTCTCAATTTCCATGAAGGAAAGCTGTACGTGTCCAAGTTTGGGGATTTTTTTTGTCACAGGTTTACGTGCTTATACAGGGACCTCCAGAGCATTTTCAACGGGTCTGCAGACCTCCGGGGGGAAAGCAGTGTTGTGGAAATGACACACTCTTCAAAGCTTTCTTCGTTATGAATGAGCGATACATGTTTTTAGTTAAACATTTGAACATAATACAACACAAAGTCTCTGTCTAGGTTTGCAAGCAAATCGTGTGTAGATGAGAGAGAGAGAGAGAGAGGACCCAAGCGCAGACAAAATGGAGGTTTAAACTGAAAGTTAGTCCTTTGTTTTGGTGGCTGCACAAAACACTACAAAGTAATGAAAGAAGGGATGAACTGGAAACACTAAAAAACACCTAAACTGGGAGAAGCTAACCAAAAGCACATGAGAAATGTAGAAAACAATGCAATAACCTGAAAACCAGGAACGAGGAACCTGAGACATGGAAACACCAAGGAATCACAGAAGAAAAGCAGGGGATGATGAACTGGGGGTGATACCCAGGAGGAACACTGAGGATGACAAGCAGAGGTGACACAGAGGGTGAGGTGCAGACGAACTGGTGAGGAACAAAGGCAAAAAACACACAATAAAAACACAAAGAGGGAAATGAGGAAATGGCACATAGGATGGAGACACACTTGAAGCTAATTAGACCTAATGAGACAAAGAAGAAGCAAAACTCAAAACACTGAACACAGGACTCTCCAAAGTAAAACAAGAAGCAACATGAACATCAAGCCAGGAACACTAGAAATCCTAACAAATAACCAGAAACTAACTCAATTGAGAAACATTAATATTCACAAAACATAAACACGGAGTGCCTAGACCCTGGACCATGACACTCTCGTAGAGGATATAAAGTCAGGGAGATACATGTTTTGAAACGACAAGGAGCAGGCGAATCCTTACACGTAGATACGTACACATAGAGCTGCTGCAAAAAAACGACATACAGGCAGAGCTCAGCAGTCAGCGCAACACAAATTTTGCATCCTTTGTTCTTAGTTGGCGTCGAGCACAGTGCATGCCACGTCCATTGTGAAAAGGTCTTTATGCTTTCCAGTAATGCGCCACTCCGACAGCCATATCTATCTGTTCTCTGATTGGATTGTTAAATTTCTGATTGACATGATATTGACCAATTAGCTGAAAGGAATAAAATTGGGTCAAAATTCATACTTGCAAGCTGAAACTCACACACAGCATGTTAACATCTCCTGGGTCTAAAGGCGGATTGCCCCTCTGGGGGCGAGGTTACCTGGACCTGGGGTATAGAGTATGTTTGGGGAGTGTCTCCACGTTGGACAAGTGCCGAGTATTTGTATATGTGTGCATGAGGGTGGGAATGCATGTTAGTGCCTGTGTGTGCCTGTTTGTCTGTGTCTATATGTCAGTTCGGGTCAGAGACTCCACCTCTCTGGGAACATCTCCCCCCACCACACTCCCTGCAGGTGGCTGATGCCCTCAATCGTAAGTGCGCTGGTGGTTCTCGGTGTCTGGGGCTGGGCGCTCAGGTATGTACCAGCTCACTCCTGGTGGCTGCTTGGCGGGGCCTGGCGCCCGTGCCTGAGTTGGGCCCATTTCAGGGGGTGGGGGGCCCTACAGACCTTGGGCCTCTTGGCCCAGGGCTCAGTCCGCTCTGGTGCGGCTGGCTGCTGGCCGAGCCTGCGGGCACGTCACTGCAGCCCCCTGTGGCTTCTGCACCATGGCTGCTGGGTTACCCCACTCCTGGGGCTGTCCTCAGGTCTTTCTGGGAGGGTGGCGCGGTTGCCCCTCCGATGATCCTCCTTTGGTTCTCATGCACGGGGGGCCTCTGGATGTCTGTGGCCTGGATCTCCCCCATGACTATGGGCTATGGCTCCCCACACCCTCTAGCAGATCGTTACATGGAGAAACCTTTTGAATACCAGCGCGCTCATGCACACAGGTGTGCACAGAGGTGTACAGACGGGTGTTCACAGACACAAACTATATCTTCCTTGACTGCTACCTCAAAGCACATCGTGCGCTGTCGGTCTTGCTTGCGGCACAATAACCTTCAATATTTAGTATTTACTGTTACTTATCTAGGATGTTGCTGTGGTCCCCATACTGTGTTGCTCTTTGTTGCTTGTTTTCTTTTTCTTTTTCTTCATTCAACAGGTGATCCAGCGTTTTTTTTAGTAATACTTCTCTTACTGTCCCTTGTCCCCTCTGTTTTTCTCTCCCTCCCTTTCTTTATTTCTTTCTCCCTTTCCTATCCCCCAGTCCCGTCTGTCCTGTCTGTAATTACTTAAAATAAATAAATAAATAAATAATAATAACAAAGGTCAATCAAATCGACCAATACGGCAAAGCTGTATTGGCCTTTGGACATGGGCTGCATCATCCTGAGGCCACATTTGTAGGCCGATTACGTCACAGCGACGCGACGAAGGCTGTCCAAATTCGTAGACTCCTCAGAATGCAGCCGACAAATGCGTCCTCCTTTTCCCCGAATTCGAAGGATGGGTCGGGTGTATCCTTCATGGCCCACCATATCCCAGAATTACCATATCCCAGAATTCATAGCGCGCCCATAGCGCCCAGCCAGTTCCAGTTTCCAACAATGGCAGCCGCTACTAAGTTTTAATATTACTCTTATTAATCTTTCTGGGTCACAAAATAAACTTTTAACATATTTTCAGGCGAGAATGTAGCTGTGTAGACTTCAAATACTTGCTCAGTTTATCAAGACATCACATATTTGCAAAAGTGCTCCGACGTTTTCGGAGACGTCTGTTACCCACCAGCTTGAATAGCTAGCCGGGAGCTCGAGGGTCACTAGAGCCGCCGAGAACGGCGAACTCCCGGCACATCATTTCCAGATCACCGCGGTCTTTCGCTACTCAGGTTAAACGTGATATATAAGTCACTTAGATAACCTGAAAATGTTATTGTTTGACTTTTTTCAGTATTTTATTTGTTCGCGAGTAAATCGGTTTGGGTGAGATTAAAGTTATTAGATTAGATTAGATAAAATAAAACTTTATTAATCCCTCGGGTGGGTTCCTCCTTGGTTTTCACACAGCTGAATAAACGTCAAACAGAAAACTGACTAAACAGAAGTGTGAGATGGTCGAGAATTTACGTCAGTGTCCTGTTATGTTAGATAGCAAGGAGCAGACGGCCGAGTTTATTAAACTCCACCGAGACAGCGGTGACGCAAATCTGAAGGCTAGACCGTCCAATTTCACAGCCGTTTACTTCCGGCCTACCCGACCTTCTGAGGACCCGGCCCACGTAGACCGCGAAGGACGGGTCCTCAGGAGGATGCAGCCTATGAATTTGGACACCCCTAATAATTCTGATCGCTAAAGTACCAAACAGGACAGGCCAAAAAAGCGAAGAAAAAGGAAAATCACACACACCCAGGGAACTAGAGCGCAGTTTTACACATAGTTTTTTGCTTTGTATCTGTAACCAGACCTAAACAAAAACAATTTGTAACTTGTGCAAATATTTTTTATAAACACACAAATTCTCATCTATAGATGCACAAAGATAAAATTTTCAAATATTTTGGTTTACAAGGTTACAAAACTCAGTTCACAACTACGCACTTGATTTACAACTACAAATTATTTATGACCACAATTTGAGCCCATAGTGGAACGGTCTTCTGGGTGGTGGTTCCTCCGTGTTGTGTGTGTGTGTGTGTCTGTGTGTGTGTGTGTGTGTGTGGTTGGTGCCAGGTTCCCTTCACAGTTGGGTACATATTCACAAGCGCTTGAGG
>VUQG01044513.1:14269-29143 GCA_015106755.1 Etia nguti
CAGTGCAGCGTTCGATACTGTCGACCATAATATTCTATTAGAGCGATTAGAGCATGTTGTAGGTATTACAGGTACTGCGCTGCAGTGGTTTGTATCATATCTATCTAATAGACTCCAATTTGTTCATGTAAATGGAGAGTCCTCTTCACACACTATGGTCAATTATGGAGTTCCACAGGGTTCAGTGCTAGGACCAATTCTGTTTACATCATACATGCTTCCCCTGGGCAGTATCATTAGAAGACATAGTATACATTTTCACTGCTATTCAAATTACTCACAACTTTATCTATCCATGAAGTCAGATAACACACACCAATTAGTTGGTGTTTAGGGGTTAGAGTAACCCTGCCAGTAGATATTTCCATGTGTGTGATTGGTCAGATGCTGCCAGCACCACCTCTTTCATGTGACCACGCTCATTCAGTAAACTGCAGGAATGTATTAAAGACATAAAGACCTGGATGGCCACTAACTTTCTGCTCCTTAATTCAGATAAAACTGAGGTTATTGTACTTGGCCCCGAAAATCTTAGAAATATGATATCTAACCAGATTCTTACTCTGGATGGCATTACCTTGGCCTCCAGTAACACTGTGAGGAACCTCGGTGTCATTTTTGACCAGGATATGTCCTTCAATGCACATATTAAACAAATATGTAAGACTGCTTTCTTCTATTTGCGCAATATAATTAGAAACATCCTGAAAAAAATACTTTATTTATTACTTTTAAGATCGACTAGTCTAAATCATTATTATTTGGCTATCTTGTCATCTACTTCATTCCTTACTTGCTCACTAGCAACTTCTTGTCTTTAAATATATTATCTCCCCCTGCTGGTACTGCAATTTCTGCATGCAGTACTGAAACGTGTCTATCATACACTTTGCTATGATATTGGGTTCCTAGGATAATTAACAATAGAGAGGAAGACAGTTTGGATTTGGGAGACAGGCACCCTCTTTATTTTAAGATTAAGCTTACAACTTTCCTTTTTGCTAACGTGTGTAGTTAGGATTGGGTCAGGTGACCCTGACTCCTCCCTTAGTTACACTGCAGTAGGCCCAGGGTGCTAGGGGCTTGCCATAATGCACTGAGCATTTCTTGATCACTCAGCTCTTTTCATTCACTATGTGTTTTTACACCACTTTTGCAAGTGCTTGCTGATAGGGGCTTCATCTGATTGTTGGAGTTTTCTCTTTAATATTGTCAGGTCTTTAAGGTACAGTATTCAGTATAATTATGAAGGTACATGGGTTTGCACAGGCTACGCTGACTGTGTGCTGCTGTTTGTTATTATATGTATATGCACAAGTATGTAGATGTGTTTATGACGTAGATACAACAACTCAAGTTGCTTTTTCTGCTTTTTATAATATTTTAGTTTTTTCTTTTCTTATCTAACTTTATGTTTACGCAAGGCTTTCGCTGCTTTATTCAAACCCCCACAGTGACGTATACTGATTATATTCCTACACAATATTTGTGTCAAGGTAACAAGATACCACACACATGACACAAATATGATAATGTGCAAATACACTGTGTACTCAAATGCATCATATGATATTCAAATTGTGGATAAACTGACTATAGAAAGCTTTTCAAGCTTTCCTCCTTCCTCCTCTTTCCTCCTGATCCAACTGCTCAGAACATTACACTTTAAAAGTAATTTCACAGCAAGATATAAATACAAAAACAAAAAAGTGTGTTGTGACGTAAAAACTGAGGTTGAAACCTAAGTTACAAATGAAAAACCTACAATTTTCTAATTAAATGTCTCATATTTAATACTAGTAATAACTAAAGCCTTTCATCTGTTTTTTGAATAATCCAATTTTAAAGATCACCATTTTTCCCTGTGTTTTTCATTTGCACCACAATGTAAATACTTAGTGGAAATGTGATTTTTGAAATCATGCAGGATTTTGTGTTGTTCTATCAAATTAAATAAACAATGAAAATTCATATTAAATTCAACATACGTTGAATGCTATGTTGCCTTCTATAAAACTCTGTGTCTGTGAATTTCCTAAAGATGCTTTTAATACTATCCTCTAATGCTAACATTAACATGTAATGTGTGTTTTTGCTATGGGAACAAACTCCAATCGAAACAGAATTTGATGGGATTTTGACTTATTCATGGTGATGGTAAATGGTCTGTATTTGTATAGCGCTTTACTTAGTCCCTAAGGACCCCAAAGCGCTTTACACTACATTCAGTCATTCACCCATTCACAGACACATTCACACACTGGTGATGGCAAGCTACATTGTAGCCACAGCTGCCCTGGGGTGCACTGACAGAGGCGAGGCTGCCGGACACTGGCGCCACCGGGCCCTCTGACCACCACCAGTAGGCAAACATGGGGCTAGTATCTTGCCCAAGGATATTTGGCATGCAGCCTGGAGCAGCCTGGGATCGAGCCACCAACCTTCCAGTGAGTAGGTGACCCGCTCTACCACCTGAGCTACAGCCACCCCCTGTTTCATTGTGGTTCTTTCCACCATAGTTTTACTGAAGAAACCTTCAGTTATTGATGAATGTAGAATTTAAAATGACTCTGTATCAGATAAATAGATTTAAGAGATTTCTTGCGTATTTTCCAAACACAAGGTAAAAGTTTTGATTCATTTTAAGACCATTTAGACTTTATTTATTACCAACAAATGGATTACTGGAATACTAATCCACTGTTTTTGTTGGTGGGGTGTTAACCCATTTCTCTGGCAAGGCCTAAATAAACTTTAGTCTTAGTGGAGCCTTAGTGAGTACAATGAACTCTGGCTGGATGTTTTGGTTGTGGGGCCAAGGACAGCCCGACTGTTTCTTGACAGTGCAGAGATATTTGTTTCTTATCTGGAAAGTTGACGTAGGACAGAGTTTATGAGGTCCTGTGCAATATCTGAGACAGAATATGGGAGTAGGCCTGTTGTAGTGTGTCTGATCACATGTTCTGTATTTCTCTGCATTTTTTTCTAAAATTAACATTTTTTTTTTTTTGCTTTTCACTGCTTGAAATTAGAAGCAGTTATTTCAGATATGTTATTGTTATTGATTTTTTTCTTCACATTTCTCACAGTTCATTGTTCCCCTGTGGTGTCAACTCACATGGTGCTAAATCAGTAGCGAGCACTTCACATCAGGTAGCTCCACTGTGGACTCCACCTCCGCCTCTTTTCTCCTCTGGGGTGTGGACCGCCCAAAGGATGCACATAAAGAGAGAGAGACAGAGAGAGCAGTGGTTTGTCTCACACAGAGACACCAACAGATGAATCTGCCCATCTGCTACCACCTCCTTCCTCCTCCTTCCTCCTCATCCTCCATCAGAGCTGCAGAAGGTAAGAGAAGCTGTGAACTCTGCACACCTCTACTCTTATTTTAGCTTTTGGACCAAACAGCAGCACCGCTCAGTGGATAAATCCACATTTCAGAGCTCTGACGGACAAAGGAAGACTAATAAATACATAACACTAAGAATAATAAATAATTATATTTCCACATGAGGATCTGTAGCACTATATATCAATTATGATATTCATTAGTGTGCGTATTTAAAAATAAGAACAATATTTGTATTTATGTCTTTATTCTCTGAGGGTCTTTATTCAAACCTTGGTGTTGGATTATAATAAAAATAAACTTGGAATCATTTCCAGTAAACTTCTAGTTTGATGATTAAATCTGTCAAATGTCTGTGTGAAGAATCAGATTTGACAGATGAGTACAGGAGCAGCGAGATGTTCGAACACCAACTTAAACCCATTTCTGTTTGTTTAACAGCCTCACTATTAACACACAAACTCTGTGTCTGTTGTTATTTTTCCCCACTTTACCTACAGTATACAACATTGTTCACCTGACATGTTGTACCAGATTAAACCTTTTCTTTTTTTTAAAAAAAATGACGCCCCCCTGAAAGTCAAGCAGAACACAGGTCTGTACTGTGAAGCAAGATTTGGGCTCTTCCAGGATTTCTTTAGGGCAAACCTCTGGTTTTCAGTATTATGAAGGTGGTTCACTTCTTACAAGAGCTAAAGCACTATGGCAACAGATGTAATCTTGTACTATTTTACAGATTAGAGATTAACAGGTATGAAATCAGTGCCTACTGACCAATCAGTTCTTTGGAAAATGATGTTATTATTCCTGGAAGAGGTTTAGGGGTTAGAGTAACCATGTCAGTAGACATTTCCATGTCTGTGATTGGTCAGATGCTGCCAGCACCACCCCTTTCATGTGACCACACCCATTCAGTAGCTAGATTGATAAACCCTGGGCTAACTTATCACTTAACTTGATTTCCAGTGAAACTCTCTAAATGTCAAAATCAGAGCATTTTCAGTCCCAACTCTGCATAGCTCCTGGTCATATCTGTCACATTTCTGAGGTTCTGTATGGAGCTGTAAGGCTGTTAGTGTCTTTCACAGTAGCAGCTCCCTGAAAAAGATGCTGAGCTCCAAAGGTAAAAGTGGTCATCAAGCTGAAAAAGTCCTTTAGTAGCCTGTAGGAGTCTAAAGACAGCCCACAGTTACCCACGGACTAAGCAGAGTGCAGCATCGAAAAAACAGAAATTTGGGTTCGAGTTTGTTGAGGTCATGGAGCAAGACATTTAGAGGGAGCAAGTTGCTGTGCAAAACTTTAATAATGTATTTTTCAAAAATTTTATTTCAGCCTGTTTTAAAGGAACTTTTTCACTTTCACAATTTAATATCACATATATAGACTCAGGTTCATTTTTCAAGTGGTCAGCAATTTTCTGTCCATTCAGAAATGTCCCAAATGTGTGGCTTCTAGGTCTCTGTCAGCTGATTGGTCTCCTTTAAGATGCTCCACCTTCTGTTCGTCCTGTCTGTTCTAATTGGAGTGTCAGGTAAACACACACCTGGGAGCCATTTTAAGTGTTTCCTCACATCACTTTAGCGCAGGGGTGTCCAACCCCACTCCTCAACATATCTTGAAGTTCTCCAGAGGCCTGGTAATGAACTAATCAGGTGTGCTGACCCAGGGTGGTATCAAAAACCTGCAGGACACCGGCCCTTGAGGCCTGGAACTGGACACCCCTGCTTTAGTGGAAGCAACATAATCATAGCACAAACACTCTGAGCAAAAAAGAGCAGAAAGATTTGAAGTGTTAAAGGGAAGGAAGCTTTAAGTAATAATCTAACAAATATGGTGTATCTTTGTTTTTAAGGTTTGCTAACTTATAGTATAAACTGTAAATTCATGCTGTTGATTCTTTAGTAACAAACACTATTTTATCCACTCATGATGTTACTGTTTGAACCTGCCGCGCTCCCTGTTTGTCCAACCAACTAAGACTAAAGCTCACAGCACTCATGTGTCTCCATTTCTTCAGGAGCTTGGCAGGCAATCACTGGTTCTTCAGTGCTGGACATCAGCTCGTGTCCCATCACTTATTATGGACAGAAGTACGAGCAAATCTATGTGAGTAGCCTGATGTTTTAATGTTTTATATAATTCTGTCATCCCCACCTGTGCTGATGAGTAATGCCTCGATATACCTCCTGAGATTTTCTAGCAGGAGGACATTTTTGTTCATGAATTCTTTAATATTATTCTTTTATCGATTAGAACATAATGAAACAAAAATTCTCACTGACTCTCACTTTCTTATCTCATTGAGTCAGACGTTATGATGTGATGTCTGTGAGAGAAACCCCATGCATCGTTCATATAGATCATTATTAATGGGTTAAATATGTATTTTATACTAGTCTTTTCTGTCTATCTTAATATTAAGCAGCAAATTTGGCTTTCAATTAAAATATAAAAAAATGTTTTCATCTTTGTAACAGTGGAATCAATATTTTAAGACTGATGCTCTGGGTCTGACTGTATCTATGGTACGTAGAAAGCACATCAACATCTGTCCATCTATGCTGGAGGTTTTGCCATTATAAGAGAGATAAAGTCAGTCTTCCAACCATGTTTGCTAGTATGGCAGGGTGTAGGTTGTAGCTTGGCTGCACTGGAGGGGTGGAGCAGTGGGATCAGGGTGTGGTGTCTGGAGAGGCTGACCAGCACAGCGAGTCTCCATCGTCTAATCATGCCTCCCCTAATTAAGTAGGATGCCAGGACCTGACAAGAGCTGTGCGCCATGCTGAGCTAGAGGAGGCAACTAGTGGGTTTGTAGAAAAGATGTAGTATCACTGATTAGTTGTGTCTTTGACTTCTAACAGGTCACCTTCATGAGTGAAAACATTGCATTCTGCTTTGACAACTTTTTCAACCCTGAAACTGGAGGTGACTGTCTTGTGGGTACTGCACCTGACTCAGACAGCGTTGAGTTTTGGATAAATGAACCCAATGCTGGAATCCAAAAGCTGATTTATGACAATGTAGCAACCATTCAGAGCAGGATGGAATGCTATGTGTTGTTTATCATGGAGCTCAGTGGAAAAAATGTGAGTTTTTCTCTCAGACTTTAACCTGAGGTGTGTCTGAATCCACTGTTTTAGACCAAATTAACTGTGTAAGAACAAAAAATAAAATTTGACGTGACGTTTTATCATATGAAACATTGGTGAACACTTTCAGAATTCCTAATAGTGTCTGAATCTTCTCTGTTTACTTTACAGTATGGTTTGGTTCCAGTTAATTTCGGGACACAAACGGCTTTGATTGTGGAAATATTGGCATTTGGTTCAGTGGTGAGTCTCTGCATGTGATAGATAATAAATGACATGTTAAGATATTGACAAAAACAAAAAACAACAAGAACAACAACAGAAAAACTCCAAACACACACACACACACATACAAAAAAAATCTGTAGTGGACATGAGTTTCCATATCAATAAGGATCATTCAGACATGTTTATTTCACAAGTAGATAAAGATTTTTATCCATTTTTCTGTCTGAAATCAGTTGCCTTTACTCTGTGATTGTAACATTGTTTGTGTTTGTTTATTTCTGTCTAGGCATTTGAGGCTCAGGTTGGTGGTATCACAATTGATATAATGGCTTTTTCATTCGGTCCCGACAATCGTCAATATCAAAGATTCTTTGACATCAGTGGATGCAGATATGCTGGTTGGTGAATCTCAGGCTTCAAAATTTGACGCATGTGTTCTGTATTTCAATGTTACCATGATGTTTCCGTCGTTGTTATTAAACTAGTCAGTGATCTTTGAGTTTTTAAACTAAACTCAACTAAACCCTAATTTTTCAGGTGGTGTGTATGACTACGGTGCAGTGCTGAGTTCAGATCCGGAAACCTGCTCTAGTCTCACCTGTTCTGACACTGCAGCTCTGCAGATTTCTGGCTGTGGCCCTCTGGAGCGTTGTGAAGGCAACAGCATGTAAATATATCTCTTTGTATTTCAAAGAAACCCCTGTGATCACTTTCTCACCTTTAGCTGGTCCACAACAGAGGGATACTCCTGTCTGAGTCTGTGGTTGTGATTTGGTGCTATATAAATAAAATTTAATTGTATGCAATTAATGAAATAGAGATTTGATTTGCTGCTAGCTGTCTGCCAAGCTACCCCCGAAGTTACAGGATTTTACTATTCTGTTACTATGTGATGCAGTCATAGCATCTATGTATATACCTTGTTAATCAGGCAAGGTAGCTAATAACTTAAACTGTCGTCCCATTCAAATATTGTCATTTCTAGTTACACAATTCTAACATTGCTGTAGCCAGAATACTAATTTTTAGGCTTCTTGCACCAATTAAAAGTAGTCAGCAGAACTCAAATGTTCCTCATTAGAGATCACAAAGATCAGTGAATAGGGAGGATCTTATATTAGATGAATAAAAGGCTCAAATTTCTATAAAGCTTGTGACTTATAGGTGATTTATTTGTATGAAATGGGTAACGTCAATTTCTGACAGCTTCTTGTTCCTGTAATTTGCTTCTGGTATTTTTTTTATGTCTCTTCCCCACTGATGTGGCTTTCAGCAGCACCTGGTGATATTTTTTCATTCTTGTTTGCGTCCCTGTTTCCACCAGCTGCATGTTGAACTCCGCCTGCACTGTGACTGGCCCCACTGTCATTGACTTCCACGGCCAGGTTAACTCTATTGAGGATCGGTGTTCATACTCTCTGGTCTTGACTCCATCAGTCCCAGACTTTCATGTTCTGGGGAACTTCCGGGAACGTCGACGTAAAGACGTGAGCTTTTTGGACAGTGTGACATTGGTTCTGGACAGGCCCAGCATTAAAATTCATCTGGAACAAGGTGGGAGAGTTCGGGTAAGCTACCTCCACCCACAGTTTAGTGCAGTCTAATGATTGTTGCTGCGAAATCAGCCTGTTGTGTGTTTGAGTTGTTTCACTGACTATTTCCTACACTTTGCTTGTTATCCAGCTGGACAACTCAATCCTGACCCTCAACAATTCGCCTCAGCTGGTTCACAATGTGGAGCTCTCTAAAGACCAAACTGGAGTCACTGCCAAGGTGTCGCCCTCATACTCCACCATCTCTGTCTTCTTCGACGGCTACACTGCACAGATCCACGTAGAAGGTACTGAAAATAAAATGTTTTATTCACAATGGGGAATGTAAAGGTTACATGTAATGTAAAAAAAGGCAGGTACAATCCCTCCTTTCTGTTGATTTATCTGCTATCGGTTGCTCGGCTATGTTTCCCTGCTACATCCTTTCTGTCGTGAATTGACTGTTGACTGGTGTAGCTCATTGCCTTTATTGGGAACATGTAGGTAGAAGGTAAAAAAACGTATTTTCAGGTATGCAATTAAAAAAAAGTTTAAAAAACAACAAAAAAAACCAACCAAAAAACCCAACAAACTACAAAACAGTCAATGTCCATCCATCCATCAATCAATTGTCTTCTGCTTATCTGGAGCTGGTTTGCAGGGCAGCAACCTAAGCAAAGAAGCCCAGGCCTCCCTTACCCTGGTCACCTCCTTCCGCTTTTCCAGGTGAACACCACATGTTCCTATGCTAGCCAAGAGATATAATTTCTAAAACATGTCTTTGGTCTACCCCAGGCTTCCTCCTGGTAGGTCATGCCAGGAACACCTCACCCAGAGGTAATGTTTTCAGGCATTGTCCAAACCATCTCAGCTGACCCTTTTTCATGTGAAGGAATGAGCAGCTCTACTCTAGGCCTCTCTCAAAGGACCTATTTCCTCACTTTGTCTCTAAGGGAGGTCCAGGTACCCTTTGGAGGAAGTATAAAAGAAGTAGAATGTAGAAAAAGCATAGAAAAAAAGTACCTTTATGAAAGAGTGAGTGGGTGAATGAGGGAAGTTGTATAAAGTGCCAGATCTCAATAAAGTCGAGCATCTGTGGGATGTACTGGACAAACAAGTCCGATTGACGGAGCCTCCACCTTACAACTTATAGAAATTAAAGGACCTGTTGATAACATCTTATTGTCAGATACCACACCACACATTCATAGGTTTAATATTAGGCAGGAGTTTATAGTGTTATGCCTGATCGGTTTAAAATATATAAGAAAAATAGTGACATTTCTTCCAATTTATGACATAAAAAGTACACTGTGTCCTGAACCTTTCCAGGACCTGCTGATTCACCTCTAGAGGGTCTGTGTGGAAACTCCAGCAGGTCTCTGAGTGACCTGAGGCTCTCTGAGTACAGCTCCACCAGGTAAGACCTCATCACAAGCTCAAAGTCCCTCTGACTGCTGCTCGTTAACAAATGGCTTGTGGATATTCTGCATGTTTGCATTATTGAGACTGAGCAGGCAATTGTCCTGACTTTGTGTTGTGTGTTGCCCCATAGTTGTGAGGTGAAATACAATGATGCTGCTGACAGCACAATCAACTGCAACAAGATGATTAAACGGTAAGCAGACTGATTCATACAACATAAAACCTCTGTGTCTGTATTTCTCCTGCACTGGCCACTGTGCTTCATCTGTGCCATCATATTTTTATGCACGCTAATGGCTTTTATGGATACAATAAGCATCTGCCACCTGTCATCTGTACAGATGGAATATAAACACTCCTGATCACAGATGATCATTTTACTGTCTCCAATTATTTCTTTCTGTGGAACAGCTGTAATCTCCTGAAGGAGGCGCCCTTCTCCTCCTGTAACAGTGACATTGACCCAGAGCCCTACATAACCGCCTGCACCGACACTTTGTGCAAATATCCTGCAGTGGACGGACTCAACTGTCAGTTCCTGAAGGCCTACGCCAGAGCCTGCAGATTACAGGGAAACCACACTCTCGACAGCTGGAGGTCAACGACTGGCTGCTGTAAGATATGAACAACTCTACAGTTATTGTTCTGCAGCATTCACAAGCAGATTTTTATATCTCACATATTTTCTGAATAACACATCAGTGTGTTCCTCTGTAGCCTCTGAGGCCTTCTGTCAGGACAGGACCTGCAGCGATCACGAGTTCTGTGGTGAGAAGACGGTCAGTGGTGACACTCGCTGCTTCTGTCGGACCATTTTTGCCTCCATATACAGATCAACCAACACTTTGGGTATGTTATCTGTGACAAAAACATGACAACAGGGCTGAATGATTCAGGAAAAAGTTTTTGATTATTTACTTTATCAATAATGTGATGTTTAGGTGATCAAACAGTCTGCAGCCAGAACTCTGCTTCGCTCTCTCTGGCCGGTTGTCTTTTGGAGGACAAAGGCATTGCATACTCTGACTTACACCTCAATGACCAGAGCTGCAGGGGTCAGATGGATGAGCTTAACCACATGGTGACCTTCAGCTTCAACAGCAGCAACAGCTGTGGGATGGTGATCACAGTGGGTTTTCTCCTCCAACTCTTTAACTTCTACCACCAGACAAACCTCTTCCAGCACTCAGTTGAGCTTCTCCTGCTCTGCTCCAGTTTGGAATCTTTCTGTGGGTTTAGGTTTAGCTTTGAGTTCTGATTGGCTTCAAGTCTTGTTGGCCATCTATGATTCTTATTCTACCCAGTTAGCTCCTAAAACGTTCACATTAGTTATGTAAAAGACAAAACAATGCCTTTTTAGTTACATTACAAATTAATTCACTTCAGTTAAAGCTGACGTTAGTGAAATTGCAGTTGCCTGCAATTTCACTGCAGGCAACTGCAAGTGACAAATAAAGGCTTCATTCATTCATTAAACTGAATTCTAAATTATATTATTGATTTTACAGATGGAAGAAATGAGATGAAGAGAAACTAACACAGGAGAAAAACTGTCTTTTGTTAGTGCTCTGGAAGAAGTGTTTAGATCAAATGAAGGCTTTTCAGAGAGCTTTTTCCACAACCTGATAAGAAATTTCAATACTCCAGACTAGAACTAACAAATGCATGAGCTAGTTTTTGAGCATTACTCTGAGACAGGATGTTTCTGATTTTAGTGAATCAGTGCAGATGAAAGAAGATACAGTGTTACTGGAGACCAAGGTACTGCCGTTTAGTGTAAGTATTTCGTTAGGCCCCATGTTTCTGAGATATACTGCTCTATAAATAGCTTTGAGCAGTGTATTTGTGCCCAAGTACAATATCCTCAGTTTTGTCTGAAATCAAAAGTAGAAAGTTGCTGGCCCAAGGACCTGATGCCCTCTAATGGACCCTGTATTTAATCCAAGATTGCCATTTGCTATAGAATAAAAAAACTGGCAGGTCCACCACTCTGTTTTTCACAGATGAGGTTTCACCCGTTCACCAGAACGTTATTCTGCCTGTAACATCATTCGGCATGAATAGTTTGGTGGTGGGTTAGTGATGGTCTGCTGAAGCATATCCATAGAGGGAAACACAGAATCTGCAGACTAGGCAAAGGATCCCTGACTGCAATTAGGTATCAAGACCCATTGAAATCTTTGGACCGTAATCTATCGTCAGACCCTATACTGGTGCCATGGGTATTGGGTTCCTCGTGGTGCACAATGATAATCAAACTCCTGGAAGATGAAAGAATTGATACCACTGACTGGACCCAACGCTAACCTGAAATAAATCCAAATAAACACCTTTGGGCCGTTATATATTGATGGATTCTGTGCTGCCAGGTTCCTCCTCAGACATCTGGAGACTAATTTCGGGTGTCTTTGAATTTAGCTCTCTACAGGTTCTAATACTAATTTTCATCAAATGATGTGGTTTCCTTTTATTCCTAAAGCATTGCACAGTCCAATGCTGTTGTTTGGTGACTGCATTGAAATCCTTTTGTTTTCAATCGATCCTACAGACTAACAACAGCCATATTATCTACAAGAACACCATCACGAACCAGAAGAGCTCCTCTGACGTCATCACTCGCCGAGACCAAATTTACATCGACTTCTCCTGCGTCCACAGTCAACCAGATATCGAGACTGCCAACTTCAGAATCAGAGACAGGTGTGTGGTTGTTTTTTTTGTGTGAATCATGTTGTTGTTTTTTTTGTTTCAAAGAAAGCTAAAATGTATGTCTGTTCTGCAGTTCTGTGATCCAGCATGCTACATCCAGCGCTTGGAATTACACTTTGACCATGAAGGCCTACACTGATGTAGGCCGCACACAAGCTGTGGAGTCTTTCGCTGAAGTTCCTCTGAACCAGAGAATCTGGGTGGAGCTGAAGGCTGATGGGTTGGATGGAAACATGGTTGCCATGGTAACAGACTCTTGCTGGACCACCGATGTGGCATCGTCCACTGGGAGTCTCAGATATTACCTGATTATCGATGGGTGAGACCAGATTTATTCATAAATAAATTTTTTTGATAATTCTGATCAACTCCCCACAAAACTGTTTCCTATCTGTTGGCAGCTGTGCAAACCCTGCTGACCAGACTGTGGAGGTGAAGGAAAATGGACGGGGAACCTCCAACTATTTTTCCTTCAATATGTTTCAGTTCACTGGGAGCTTAGGTGAAATCTACCTGCACTGCAAAATTCACCTGTGCCCCAAACGGAGAAACAAATGCACACCGGTAAACACACCACACACACACTCACGGAAAGCTTTACTCCCTAAAATGTGCAGTCTCTTACTGATTCCCTATTGACTGCTGAAGAAGGTGAATGCTAGTTTATTTAACCTTTAAAGTAACTACGAATGCAGTCAAAGTTTCATGGTGTTTTAGTTTTTATAACTGTCCACATGACGGACCACTCGTAGTTTTTCAACAACGTAACGTGACCTTGTCAAGCTCAATATTTTAAATGAGTATTCACATTTCCTCCCCTTTGTATAATCATGTAATGTTTATAAAAACTGAATAAAAGATAAAAACCAAAACATTTAAATGATAAAATGAAAGGATTGTGACGTCTGGACTTTATCGCCCTCTGTCTTTACCTATCAGACTTGTAAAGGAGCTGCTCGCAGACGCAGACCAGCCAGCTCCAAATACAAACGAGAAGCACCAGCCTTCATCAGCTTGGCCTGGACTAATTAGGTATGACATACTTCTGCTGTTTTACATCATCATGGTAATGTTATAATGTGCTGATGGATACTGCTCTCTGTGCATGAAGAGCTGATTGTAATACAACTCTGGAAAACAAAATGAGCAAAATGATTCAGACAAAGAAAGGTCTCCTAAATTAAATTAAAAAAAAAAAAAAACCTTGCCTAATGGTGGTTCAAATTAAATATTAGATAGATCCAACTGCTGTAAGCCAACTGCACACCATCTAATGAATTTGTATGTATGTATAATAATGTATTTCCAATATTCTTCACATTTTAATAAGTGACTCAAATGTATTGGGTGGTCCTCTGTAGCCTGACAGTCCAGGATCAGGGTGAAGGTTGACCCTCAAAGACAGTTCAACATATTAGAGAAAGAAGTACCAGGTGATTGGCTGAAAAGAAGCCAAGGGGATGTAAAAGAGCATGAGGGTCACAGTTTGGTCTGGTTTTCTTTTCAGGTGGTTTCCAAGGTGACACTGACTTACGGATACGGTTGCCAGTCCCTGACTTCTGACTCGTCCTGACCCAGAGCCTGGATGTTTATAAGGATGAATTCATAATTTCTATGAAACATCTGGCCTTCACAGAAATGTCATCAATACATCTCCCAGCATGACTGGGAGCACTTTACGACCTCCCAGGAAAGTGGGAGGCCTGTATGGTTCTTATGTTGGATTAGATTTGAGGGTAATGACCTCAAATCTAATCACGTGACCTCGTTCAAATGAACAAATACCTGAGGACAGTGGCCTTGAACCAAAGAGGCATTTTTACTTCTCAGGTTGTTTGAGCTGAAGATGTTTAAGATGCTAACATATCAAACTACAGGACAGGAATAAACAAAGATAGGAAAATAATAAGAATAAGAAGATCATCAGATGCCATCTGCAGGTCAGAGGTGCTTTAAAGGGAATCAATGTGAAAATCACTTCTGTAAAAAGTTGGTATACGGGGTGAAATATTAAAAGGGGGCAGACTTTTTTCCTCTTTTTCCAGCGTTGGGAAGGTTACTTTTAAAATGTATTCCACTACAGATTACAGAATACGTGCCCCAAAATGTATTTTGTAACGCATTCCGTTACGTTACTCAATGAGAGTTAGTATTCTGAATACTTTGGAATACTTAATATATTGTCATACTTTTTACAACTAAATGAATTATTACTATTACTGAAGGTTACTCGCTGTACCAATACCAACTATATTTTCAAATCTTAATTCGAAATGAGTAACAGTAGGGTGGACATTAGGTAAGGCTGCACTTTTTGCAGTGATCTCGTATAGAAAACAGGTCCGCGGCTCCAAACCGTAGTAAAGGGACCTCTGGCTAATACATCGGGTTCGTTTCGGGCTCGTAGCCGAAAACTAGCTTTACTTTGTTGTCTGGGTCAACTTTGCTAGCGAGAGACAGAGAGAGGTGTTGAAAGGCTGCTCCCACGGAACTTATTGTTTGGGAGGAAAACACGAACACAGTGTACAGTCGAGTCTTAATA
>VUQG01044515.1:0-12504 GCA_015106755.1 Etia nguti
GGGGTCCAGTTTACTAACGCAGTTTGCTGGTCCTTACAGTGTTGAACGTAAACTCGACAATAACAACTATGTGATTCGCACTCCAGATCGGCGGCGAAAAACCAGAGTTTGTCATGTGAACACGTTGAAACTGTTCCATCCACATGAACAAAATACAATGGTGCCTCCGGTATGCGCTGTTGCCATCCTATCCGCTTACAAACTATCGGATGACGGATTATCTGGGAGGGATGACGCACTAGGTAGTGGGCGTCTCAAAAATTCAGAAATTTTAAATGATCTTGAAACATTTCTTGCTGACTTACCTGAAACTGCTCAAACTGACATCATCACTCTGATAAAAAAACAACTTGTCACTTTTCACTGATCAACGACTGTCTTGTGTCATGACATTGACGTGGAGGGGCATAAGCCAATCAAACAGCACGCATACCAGGTGAATCCAGTGAAAAGGGAAATAATGCAAAGAGAAGTCAACTACCTCCTAGAGCATGGCTTAGCTGTTCCAAGTGCTAGCGCATGGAGTTCTCCATGTGTGTTAGTGCCGAAGTCTGACAATACTCCTCGATTCTGTACTGATTATCGAAAGGTGAATGCAGCCACTAAGGCCGACTCTTTTCCCTTACCTAGGATGGATGACTGTGTTAATCGGGTGGGATCCGCTACTTACGTGACCAAGTTAGATTTGTTAAAGGGATATTGGCAGGTTCCTTTAACTCCTAGAGCGTCCGAGATCTCTGCATTCGTTACCCCCGATCACTTCCTTCAGTATACAGTGATGCCTTTCAGCTTGCGTAATGCGCCCGCCACATTTCAGCGCCTGATGGCTAAGGTTTTGGCCGGAGTAGCTAACTGTGACGCCTACTTAGATGATGTGGTCATCTATTCTGCTTCCAGGAGCGATCATTTCCAAACCCTCCTGACTGTGTTTAAACGTTTCGAGGAAGCATCGCTCACCGTGAATCTGGCCAAATGTGAATTCGGAAAAGCAACCATCACCTACCTCGGAAAGCAGGTGGATCAAGGGCGAGTGTGCCCCGTGAAGGTAGAGGCTATTATTGAGTTTCCAAGTCCACAAACAAGGAGGGCGTTACGCCGCTTCTTAGGAATGTGTGGCTGCTACCGAGGTTTCGGTAAAAATTTTGCCTCCGTAGTCGCTCCCCTAACTGACCTGGTCAGCCCAACCAAACCCTTCATATGGTCCCCAACTGCTTTTGAGTCAGTGAAGACTTTATTGTGCAGCGCCCCAGTTTTAGCCGCACCCAACTTCGCATCTCCTTTTAAGTTGGAGGTGGACGCAAGCGCAGCTGCAGTGGGGGCGGTCCTGCTGCAGGCAGATCAACACAGATAGGACATCGCTGATGCGCTATCCAGAGCAGTGTAATGGGAATTAAACAAACAAGGAATTGTTTAAATCTTATGGTGGGGGGTGTTACGTGCATGTGTTGTTTGTGCGGTTTCTGTATTTACATATGTCAATTCACCTGTGCAGGGCTTGGCTGTGATTGGTGGACGGAAGGATCGGCCTGCTGTAACTGGCTTCCGCTGTGGACATAATCAATAAAAGGACGACGGAAGAGCAGCGGTGTGTGAGGGTGTGGAAAACCTCCCGTGCACTTGCCTCGGGTCTAGACGGAGCAGCCGCAGCCATAGCTACTTAGTTAAATTCGGGCATGTGTGTGAAGTGCGGAGCAAGTAGGGGTGAGCTGCCAATTATTTTGGGAAGCTTTGTTTTCTCCTGTGATATTAGACCAGGGAGGTCAGCCTTTGTCATTTCTTTCGTTGTTTTCTTGAAGAGGTCAAAGGGGAACCGAAGCTTAGGTTGGGTTTTGTTTGTTGTGTTGGCCTTAGCTCACCCTGAAATCATACACTCCCACTATCGTTGTACTGAGTGCCATTGCCGTAAATAAATTATTGTTAAAAGCCCGATGCTGTGGCTGTGTCTGTCTGGGCGTGGGAAGTCACGGGTCACCCCGCTCTCGTTACGGTCATTCTGAGCCAGGTCGTAACAATTACTCTTATTACTCTTTCTGGGTCACAAAATAAACTTTTAACATATTTTCAGGGGAGAATCTAGCTGTGTAAAATTCAAATATCTGCTCGGTTTATATAGACATCACATATTTGCAAAAGTGCTCCGACGTTTTCGGAGATGTCTGTTACCCACCAGCTCGATAGCTAGCCGGGAGCTCGAGGGTCACTAGAGCCGGCGAGAACACCGGACTCCCGTCACATCGTTTTCAGACCCTGTGCGGTCTTTCGCTACTCAGGTTCAACATGATATATAAGTCACTTAGATAACTTAAACATTTTATTGTTTGGCTTTTTTCAGTGTTGCAATTGTTCGTGAGTAAATTGGTTTGGCTGAGATTAAAGTTATAGTTTTCACACAGCTGAATAAACGTCAAACAGAAAACTGATTAAACAGAAATGTGAGATGGTAGAGAATTTACTCCAATGTCCTGTTATATATTAGCGAGCGAGGAGCAGATGACTGAGTTTATTAAACTCCACCGAGACAGCTGGCGACGCAAATCTGAAGGCTAGACCGTCCCATTTCACAGCCTCGCACTTCCGGCCTTCTCGGTCTTCGAAGGACCCGGCCAGGTAGATCGCGAAGACCGGGTCCTCCGAAGGATGCGGCCTATGATTTGGGAATAGCTTATATGTGTCAGCACCCCTATTAATCAAAGTGGCTATCCAAAAGAGTGAGTTTCTAAATTCTGTAATTCTATATCCACATATCCACTCTAAAGTTATGAAGGAGGAAATTATACATGAAGGAGAAAACTGTTTTTCATACGTGCAGTAAACATTCTTTTTAAAAGGACCTATTTTAACATGGGAGTTAACGAACATTGTCTCGCTTTTGCAGCTAGCCTCAGTTGGCTCAGGTAGAGGAAATGCAGGTTTGACACTTTTCAAAAAGTACTTCATGTCAGTGACACTTATGAAGGAAAACATCACCCAACCTCACGCCCCAATAATAATGAAACAGTGTTATTCAGTTCAGTTTTCTTTTTCTATTCAATTCAGTTTTTATTTATACAGCACCAAATCACAACACCAGTCACCTCTACGTGCTTTATATTGTAAGGTAGACCCTACAATAATACATACAGAGAAAAACCCAACAATCATATGACCCCCTATGAGCAAGCACTTTCGTGAAAGGGGGAAGGAAAAACTCCCTTTTAATAGGAAGAAACCTCTGGCAGAACCAGGCTCAGGGAAGGGTGGCCATCTGCCACCCTTTGATTGATATTCATTTGATTTGCTTGGATTAGAATAATCTGTCCACAGTACTTTTTCAAATTATTATTACTGTTATTGTGGTGCCATCAGGTAAGCAGCTGGTTAGATACAGCACCTTCTTCAAACATATTAAATCAGTCGATGCAGCAAAAACATCCCCTGAGACTTTCAGCTTTTTAAGAACTAAAGCAGCTGGGTAATAATAAGTAACCAAAAGCCTGGTGACTAATCATCACCTTTTTTATTTTCATACTCCTCTAGTTAAGCTCAGTATTACTTAACTGATTAAAAAAACCCTTCTTGCATTGAGTTGAGTTTGTTTTGTGGATTACTGGGAAAACCTCAAGCTCTAAATAGAATATTTTATTCTATAAAGAGTATGTGGACCGTAAAATTTCCTCATGTTGCCTTTGTAAACCGCCAACAATATTGCAAGTCTTACAAATAATTGCAGAAACTAATATACTGTAATTTCTTGCCAAACTTAAAAGTTTATGGATGTAAAAAATTCTCCAAATTCCCATTATGGCTCATAGCTCAACTTCTTTGGTCATGTGTTTATTCATACCTCAGTTTTATTTGGTGGGGTGACATAAGCATCGTCTTTAACAAAAAATCAGTTTGTGTCATCATATCTCTGCTTATCCTGGAGCATCCCTATACCATCCAGTTTTTCGATTAATAGGCAAATTTGGGAACAATCAAATGGGTGCTACCAAGTTCTGCAAATATCAAACACCCGTGGGATCAATACTGTTGATTGATGTAATAGAAGAGGACTGCAACCAGATCCTAGACTTAACATCCTAGACTTCTGATTGTTGCTAGTTGTTCACAATAAACTAACAAAGATAAGTAATTCAACCCCAGGATTGCTAAATGTGAATTTTTTACCTACATTCACCAGACACTATTAGGCACACTTTAACAGTTGTTAGTTGGACCCCCCTGTTGTCTTTAGAATTGGCTTCATAGCATAGAATTAAAAAGATTCCTCAGAGATTTTACTGTATATGACATGATAGCATCACTCAGTTGCTCCAAATTTGTTGACATGTTGAGTTTTATATTGGTTGGGTACATTGGATTAGGGAACAGTTCAACTGTTGTACCTAATAAAGTGAGTAGTAAGTGTAGAAATGATTGCTCCTTACAGTTTTTGGGTATATGATGGAGATGAATGCAAAGAGCTTAGTACAGACCAAAACAATAAAAGTCCTCAAGTGTGTCATGTGGTGCTTGAAATGTGGACCCCAGTGCTAAGTGGCGCTGGAAAAGGTGTAGTTTGAAATTTTCTTTTTCTTCAAATACATTTCACATGGAAACCATCCCAGCTTTAATTCTCCTGTTTCCCTGACTTAGCTACTTCATCGGACTTCTGTATCTTGTGTCCTCGGCGAGTTTTCTGCTTTCCCATGTGCTCTGGATAAATGCTTTGGTTGGCTGAGAAGCATGACGTAGTATCCTGTGTAACATACACTGACTACCACAAAGAAAAGGAAAAGGCTGCACAGATTAAAATAGCCCTACCATAAATACAGGAAAAGTTGTGCTGAGTAAAATAGAAATTTAGGTTTATCGAAACCTGGTTCCACAAAGAAGTCTGGGTCTGGACCATGACCTAGGACTAGGACATAGAGGATTAGAAGAGATGGAACCAAATATTAGATTTAATTAAAAGAGTTGAAAAACTGAAGACGATATATATCGACATTCATAAGCTCTCTATGGCTATTTTCATACCAGTACTGGAAGAACATTTTTCTTGCTTTATGTCTTATTAGGAAATTTTTGTAACACAGTCCAAGTGAACAAAATTCAAATAAGATTGATGGCTCTGCGTTGGAGCAAAGTAGTGTTCTCGGATGTCCAACTTCTGCAGAGATCTTCCCTTCCTGATCATTCCAAACACTTTCGCTGCTTCTAAAAGCTTTCAGTGCAGCATACAACCATTTGAACTATTCATCCCTCCTGGTGTCCTCAATCCAAAAGCCATCTGAGCTGCTTTTAAAGCAAGAAAACACATCCTCTGGTTGCGTAATGGTCATTTGTGTCCTGTGGGAGCACAGAGGGACTCTTTTCTCCACTGTCAGCTTTTCCAACCAGCTCTAATTAGAGAAAGACAATGAACAGAGCTGGATTGTATTCATGGCTGGCAGAGGGTTGAAGACAGGATGAGAATTAGGTCCAAATACAAGTGAATGGATGGCAACAAAGTTAAAAATTGTGAAATTACGCATTTCCTTTTCTATCAATATCTTAAATACACTTTCAGATTGATAATGTCATATATGTGTACTGTAGTTTTCTCCTGTTTCTTCCAATGTACAGGATATAACAGTGAAATAGTTCTCAGTTATTTCACACTCATATCCCTCATGCCAGAGGTGACTGACATTGCTTACTGAGTCATAAAGGCTTATGTTGTCTAGATGAATGTGAGATAAGAGACCTAAAACTAATAGATTTGGAGGAGGTTTGAAAGAGAGGATCAAGAGTGCTCGTATAAAAGCCTGAGCTCTTCACAGGATCTGCTTTAGTAGCATTGAGAACAGCAGCAGCCAGAAAATTAGACATGGAGGACAGGAGAAGACATAAAAATGGATGGTACTTGAGCCAACTCAATAGGGGGTCCTTTCAGACATGTTCAACCCTTTCTTTGTATAACATAAATATTCATTCAGAAGATGAATCTGTATAACTTTGGTGACCCCTCTTATATTATCATTTATCCCATGATAATGTCAAAATTAGTATATTAATGGTAACTTTTTTACTATAGTTTTACAGATAAAATTAAGTACAAGTAACCTTAAATTATAATTCAGATCCTTGGTAAATACACCTCAAATTTATATTATTATCCAGAATAACATTTACTTTACAAGGAGTTAGCTCAAGTCAGGACATCTAATGAAATCTAAAAGCACTGAAAACAAACTGGTTAAACATGAATTGAAAATTTTATTAGCTAAACCTAAGCGTAACAAATTGGACAGGCTTTCAGTTTAACAAAATCAAACCATATAAAAAACAAGGTATAATATGTGGTCAGAAACTTTTAAACCAGGTTCTCGCCTCTATGCGCTTTACATTGTAAGGTAAAAATCCAACCATAATTAAGAATTGGGGTACAATAAGTGTAGTCTGGGCTAGATGTGTCCAAAAAGCCATGAGCTGGACTTAACATGCATCATTATATTTGTTTTCTGGACCAGATGTGGCCCAAAATTACAGCATGTCTGATTGAGGTACATGAACTCTGGTTGAGTTGGCATATATACAGCCAGGCTCAATTCAGTTCAGTTCAAGTCAAGTCAATTTTATGTATATAGCACCAAATAACAACAGTTGCCTCAACGTGCTTTTTTATATTGTAAGGTAAGAACCCTACACTAATACAGAGAGTACAGAAAAAAACCATAACAATCATATGAGCAAGCACTTTGGCGACAGTGGGAAGGAAAAACTCCCTTTTAACAGGAAGAAACCTCTGACAGAACCAGGCTCAGGGAAGGGCAGCCATTTGCCACCCTTTAAATGATATTCGTTTGATTTGCTTGCATTAGAATAATCTGTCCCCCTATGAGATGATCCCCTACGGGCAAGCACTTTGGTGACAGTGGAAAGGAAAAAGTCAATTTTAACAGAAAGAAACCTCTAGAAAAAACAGGCTCAGGAAGAGGGAGCCATCTGTGGTGAGATTGAGTGAGTGGAGAAGAGACACTCAGTGTGTCATCAGAGAGGGTGTCTGTCTCACAAATCTAAACTGGGAGCTGTTTCCACATAAGAGGGGCCTGAAAGGTGAAGGCTGTGCATCCCATTCTACTTTTAAATACCTTAGGACTCACAAGCATGGCTGCAGTCTAAGAGTGAATTCCTCTATTCAGGTGATATGGTACTATGCAGTTTGCAAGATAAGAATGGGGCCTGATTATTCAAGAGCTCGTATGTGAGGAGAAGAATTTTAAATTTGATTTTGTATTTATCAGTTAGCCAATAAAGAGAAGCTTTAGATGGAGTATTCCTGGGGTATTCCGGATGTAAGGCATACACTGTATGAACAAAAGTACTGGGGCAGCTACAGATTGCACTGACGAGAGCTGCTCAGCGATAGAAACCCGTGCTATGAAGCTTCTGGTGCACAGTTTCTGTGGTGATGTTAATGCCAATGACGGTTGTGAACTCTGCAGTTATTGATTCAGGAGAGTGTTGGCAATTTTTATGCACTATGTAATAGTGCACTATATATGATGTAGCAATGACAGCAACATCAGGAAGAAGGAACATGACAAGCGAGTGGCTCCAGCAGATCCCAGGAACAACATCTCTGTCCAGAAGAACGAAGGGCCCTCAAACTTCCAGGCCTCTGGTAGAGGACCCGAGCTTGAAGGATAAAGACCGCCCGCAGGGGCGAGAGGGGAATTTTTGTTTATATATATAAATTAATAAATGAAAGAGAACAGAACTTAACTGAAGTAATGTTAATTGAATGTGTTGGAGGGAGGAGGAGAGACTCAATACAAGACTCATAGAAAGATGCATCTTGTTTTACAGCGAGCCAAGTTACCTTTTAAAGACAGCAATGGTTTCAGGATGGTTTCAGCAGTGTTTCAGGGTTTTTTTTGGCTTTATTGGATAGATGCAGTGATGTGTGACAGGATAGCGGAGGGAGAGTGAGAGGGGGAAGACACGCGGCAAAGGGCTGCGGAGGCCCGGGTTCGGGTCTGACCGATCTCAGCCACACGGCACGTGGCCACCCGCTCATCCCAGTGAGCCGTGCCTGTGTTTCAGGTTTTTAGTCACAGTGAAAATGTCTCTGCATCTTTCATCCACAATGTGTACACACAGAGTGACTTTCTTGTGGACTTAAGCTGTTTTTGAGAAGCAGTTTCCTGGAATCTATTTGAGGTTTTCTTTGGAAGGGATACACAAAGGCTAAAGATATTTTTTTAAAACCCTCTGAGGCTCTCTCTTTCCAATACAATTTAAAATGGTTTTATTATCATGGCAAGAGCAGGAAATGAGTCTATGAACACACTGGATCTTTTCTAGAGGTTTTTTTTTACCAGTAAGAACCTTTAAACCTAGCATGAGAGTGGAATATTCCAGGAGTAAAGCACCAGGAATACTGGGAATCTATATACTATAAACCATTTTACTTTATAGTAAATGGAGTTTATTATAAATCATTTTATTAACTTGAGCTGCGAGTTTTTAATCGTCACCTGTTTCTCTTTTACAGTGTGTGGAGGCGAAAAAGTACTGCTGGTATTTCGAAGGTGGACACCCTATCTACTTCATGTAAGTTTTTAAACTCCATTTTTACATCACAAGTCTTGGCATGCATGGAGAAGCATGAGGCAAAGGCGTGGCATGTGGTGACTAGTTCTTGCTGATGTTCTAAAAACTGTGGAAATTCAAGTGATTTGACTATTCAGCAGAGAAGCAGTAGCAGCTGCAGTGGCTGTGCATCCAGCCTAAGCACCTGGCTGCAGTTATGCAGTCATTGATTACCCGGGCTGTTCACTCCATTAATTTCTGTTCATTGAGGGCTATCTTATGATGTTTAATGATGTTCTGTCATTGTTTAACAGCCACTAATTTCTATACAGTGGGATTCATTGTAAATGAACTGCATCTCTTAGACTGGCTCTGGCCTACAGATTTTATCCTAATGTTATGTTTCCTGTTCGCATCTCTTAAATCTTTGTGGAAACTGTAATATTCCTCAAACCTTAATAGGATACAGAATGATAACTGAAGTGTCAACATTTTAATTATTTTAATGTTGTGCAATCAGTATTTTTGTAAGTAGTGATGCTAAAACCCTTTTTTTTAATGTAAAATGTTTTGTGCCATGCATAGCGAGTATAAATATTATGCTACCTACACACAAGGAGTGTGACAGAAACTGGCATCAACTCTATCTGGCGTGATGCAAACACTCTGCTCGCTGCATGCTTTGCAGCATCTGCGGACATTGATTAGCCTCCCAACTCTAGCGCTGAAATGCCAGAAGGGCTGGAATAGGAGATCCCAGCATGAGAAGTCATGCTGATTGTCTATAGTCATCTATCACACACACACACACACACCGCAGACAACTTGTTTTTTTCCAGTTGCATTAATGCCAGTTTCCTGCTGCTCTTCACAGACTGATCAATCACAGTTGGGCTCTGTCCTGACTGTTTGGCTCCCAGGCTGCTGGGGTTGTTAGTTAAAAGGAAACCTCTTTAAATTTTGTTTACCAAGCAGAAAGTGTGATTAATGGAAAAATACACCTGAGTGTATTGCAAATTATAGTGGAGGAAATGTCAGGGAACTATGGTGAGACTCTCTGTACTGCAATAAAAAATATGTATGCTACTGTACATATAGACTAATGTAATTTACTGTGTGTGGAAGGACAGTTTTTCCTCAGTTCTGTAGTACAGTGAGGTAAAAACAGTCTTTAACCGTCCTGCAGTTGAATAACTAAAATATCTGGCAGACATGTTTTATCTCTGGAGTTGTATGGAGTTTCTCTGATTTCCTAATTCCTGAAGCAGCTCAAAAACACACAAGTTCAACACAAAACCATTACCATAAAAGGGAAGACATTCCATCATCAACTTCCTAATGTACTTGCAGAGCTTTTACCCTTGAAAGCAGCTGCTTAGCTCCTAAGTCTGAATAAATTATTGATTTCAAAGAGGTGAAATCTGTCTGTAAGAGGAGACTTTTCTTTTTTGCTGATGGGCTCCACCAGTGTCACACTGAAAACTATGGACTAACTCATCTGTTGAGAAGAAAGAATGGGAGATGGCTTAATCGTATTTATCTTATAACTCGAGTTGTTGTTCATGACACCAAAATACTGAATCTGTGCAGTCAAGAACAGAATACAGAAAATACAGTCCTATGCAGGACTTCTTTTTTTGCATTTGCCCAATAACCCTGAAATTAGAAACGTCCTGTATCGGAGCGATCTCTTCTTCCTGTTAAAAGAAAGATTTTCCTTCCCACTCTCACCAAGTGCTTGCTCATACGAGGTCATTGGATTGTTGGGGCTTTTCTCTGTATTATTGTAGGGTCTTTACCTAACAGTTGGGGCAACTGTTGTTGCAATCTGTTGCTATATAAATAAAATTGACTGGAAGTAAGATAAATTAAGAGTGATATTTCCATCTGTAGTAATTTATATTTGGTGGCATGGTTCTACACTCTACCGAGGGCATAAATGAAATGTAGAGTTCTTCTTCTCACCCTTCCATGGAAAGCCAGAGTCTGGGAGAGCTGCAGTAAGATCCTGGAACAGATGACAGCAGATATATATTTGAGGTCAGATACAGCAAGAAAGAAATAGGTGGGTTGAAAAGCAGCTTGCAGGTGCAGAAAAGAAAGAATGGGATAATGTTTTTGAAACTGTAACAATAATACAGTTGTATTCTCACTGTTGTTCAGTAGTCTTGGCCTAGTGCCAGGCACACTAGTTAAAAGTTTGTTTGTGGTTTGAAAGAAAATGGCTCAAACACTGTGTATTGTAATCTTCTATCATCTCCCAGTATTTTCCCCTATCACTGCTATGGCGCCTGCACCTCGACTGAAACTCCACCACCCCCAAGTAGCTAAACAGTAAAACAATAACAGAGGCTAACTGCTCCATGCTATTGCTGACTCATTGCTGTGTAACTTTTTGCTGCAGATGCCGTTCCTATGAGGACTGCTGTGGGACTCGCTGCTGTGTGAGAGCCCTCTCCATCCAAAGACTATGGTACTTCTGGTGAGTTACTGTGTGGGTTGGGTTTACTATGGGTGCACAGCTGGGAAAACAAGCAAAGACCAAACAAACAAATAACACAATCATAAACTTGTGCACATTTTTACCATTTTGTTTTGCAGGTGTAGCTACATTAAAGAGCTTTACCCTGTGGCTACACTGAATGTGCAGCATATGTGGACTGAGCTTTTTTTCAGTGGCGACTTCTGGCGTACACATTCGGCATAGGGCTGATTGAATTACAGGCAAAACAAGAGGCTGTAATTTGTTTTTAGGATCGTATTGTGTCCTCTGCTTTTATTCAGCACAGTGGGTAGAACTTCACAATGGGTTTGTGTCATTTACAGACTACAGTAGACTGTGTAGTTATTTAATTATTAAGCAAAATTAAGCTGGTACTCATCAGTGTTAGAGTAATTTCTTCTATACTGGTAAAAAAAAAAGGCTGTTTTTAACTTTTGCACATATAAACACCACTTATGTGTACAAATATACTGTGTGCTGCTCTCATTCAACAACCATTTCAATGGCTATTCTGTTAGCTTAATGTTGCAGCAACTGCTTTGCAAAGATATGTTTAGCCCCAAGGTTGTTGAAAATGGGAAAAGAGCAAAGGTCTCGCTAAAAACTAGTTAACAGAAATAAATAATTTTTTACATAAAAATAGCTTCCCAGTCTGAAATTTAAAGCTGACTTCTTAACATCCGCCTGATTGCTGGCGAGCTGTTTAGGCTTCCATCTATTAACTCTACCCCTAAGTGATTGGTGGATGCTAAGAGACTTAACCAGATTTTTTTCCAGTGGCTAAAATATTCTGGCTATTAGAAAAGAGCCCTTAGTTCATAGGATCCATTTCCTCAGTTTTACTGACAAATTTATGGGTTTTTAGTTTCTTATTGAATACAACATGTTAATTGTTTACATTATGGCCCCCCTTAGTGTCCACAATGATAATAGCTACAGTTCCTAAATTCATTCCTCAAAAGGACCTAACACACAAGATGCCAAAATGCTGTTTTGGTTCAACAAACTTTTATTCATGAAAGTATGATTACTTATAGAGAACAAACATAAGTAACAGAGATGGGAGGCCCGGCAAAAACAAAACAAAAAGAAAAAGGACCTGTCGTACTTTCGGAATCAATCTGTCAGGTGCAGAGAGCCTTGTCCACTTCGAGGATCTCCTTAATTCCACTGCCACACCTTGTGTAATGGAAGCAGAGACAGGGGATGAGGGGGTGACTTGCCCGTCACTGGGGGTGAGGTCACTAATGTAGTTAAAAACTGCTCGGTGGCAGGCACCGTGGGGTGGAGGTGGTTCTCCCGTAGTTCCTTGAGGCTTTGGGTGTTGTGGCTTTATTTTGGCTGACAAGTCTCAGTACCTCTGGGTTGGCAGACTGGGGTGGTGGCTCATCTTATTAGAAGAGGGGCTGGAGGGTGTGCTCTATCTATGGTGTGTGTGTGTGTGTGTGTGGGGGGGGGAGTTA
>VUQG01044515.1:15642-25942 GCA_015106755.1 Etia nguti
GAGAAGCCCAGACCTCCCTCTCCCCAGCCACCTCCTCCAGCTTGTCCAGGGGAACACCAAGGCGTTCCCAGGCCAGCCGAGAGATATAATCTCTCCAGCGTGTCCTGGGTCTGCCCCGGGGCCTCCTCCCGGTGGGACATGCCCGGAACACCTCACCCAGGAGGCATCCTTGTCAGATGCCCGAACCACCTCAACTGGCTCCTTTTGATGTGGAGGAGCAGTGGCTCTACTCTGAGCCCCTTCTGGATGGCTGAACTCCTCACCCTACATCTAAGGGATCATGCTGTGATCGAAAGAAGATTTCTCCTGGAACACTCCATGAAATCACCTACTTTGGTCCATCAAATCCAACCACTGCAGAAACAAACTCTGGCGTTCCCCATTTATGTCCCCTCAGTAGATAAACTTTTCTAAGCCTGTTCATTATGCTCAACATTATGTCCTCCCAGCATCCTTTAGTTCAAACATGAGACTTTGGGTGAGAGCAGAGCAGAGCAGCTGTTAAAACTGTCATAATTTTACATGGATGGAATTTTACTTTGTGTCAGTCAACCAAGCAGAAAATTGAGTGGAACATTCCAATAATAGCACAGCATCAAACTCTCTGAAAAGGTGACCCGGACGAGGACGTTTTTACTTGTTTTTCTCTCTGATGAACTCCAAAGTAAAGTCAGCGTCTCAGCCTGCTTGTTCTAATCTTCTCTGACACCCTGCTTGTTTAAGGCTTTGGGTTTAAGGCAGAAAGATAAATAAGGAATCAGTGATGTAACTGTGGTAGTGAAGAAACAATCGAATAAAGGAAGGTGGAGAGGATTTCTGCTCAGTGAGTAATAAAGTGGTATGCAGTGGTACTGGCAGTCTATCCTTACTGATTATGGTATCAGAGAGTTTAAGGAATAACATTAAAACTGAAGAGTTCTACTATAAACATGAGACCAGTTTATGTACTTGTACCTGTTATATTTTAGTTTTGATTTTTAACAAATTTGCAAGAATTTCAAATGTTTTTTTTTTTCACTTTCTTATCATGATTATGGGGTATGGATGGATGCACTGTGTTCTCTGATGGCTGAAGCAGAGCTCTCTCATTTACAGTAAATTTGAAAAATGTTTTGGATATTTCACATATGAATACCAGAATGAAATCGCTGATGTGAATGGTGTTCTAACAGCCTATTTTTAAACTTGATATTTTAAAGGAAAAGCATTTGAATTGTTTCTTTTCTCTTTTCCTGCAGTTTCCCAGCAGCCGGGGAGCATGCAGGGCTTCGGGGTAAACGGATTGGCAGGAGGCGACCCAGGGGTTACCCTGACACACCAGCCGTACCCGCCACAGCCCGGCTCCACCCATATGATGATGGGTTCCTATCCGCCACCTCCGTCGTACTGCAACCATCCTCCACCACCCTATGAACAAATATTTAAAAACAGCGACAAGAAGTGATGTTTGCAAGGACTCGAGGATGAAACGAAATAAGGAAATGTGGCACTGAGGCTGAATCATCAGGATGTTTAGACACAGAGGAACACGTGCCAGTGGACAGTGTTTTTTTGATGTAAAAACTGGACAACACACACTCTCCTCCGATGTGGAAAAGACTAAAAAAGCACAGTAACCAGTCACTCATTCACCTTTTCCTTTCTAGCTCACACTACACACACACAAAGATTCATCTGCGAGGACTCCTTTTTCTGGATCCACGTGTATGTACCAGCTTTTTGAGCTGACAGTAAGTGAGGATGGACTGAGTAAGTCAGAGGTTTCATTCGGTATCTCACTCACCGTTCCAAAGCAGAAAAAGAAACTGCCATGTGCATTCATCGTTTTGATTTTTAAAGGTTCTTCTAAGATTCTTCTTCTGTTAGGAAAACTGAAAATACTGACAGCGAGCTCCATTATTATAAAATGGTCCGTTAGAAAATGCCTTCTGTAGCCAGCATTTTAGTGCAACAGCTCATCATGATCCATTTTATGTTACAGATGTTTTCCCAGTTAAGTAATGACATAACGAGCAGGCGGTGGCTCATTTTCCTGAAAGCAGTGACAGTTTCGCCTCAACACAATTTATGTTCTTGCTCTTTTTTATCAGCGTCAGATGTCGATTCTTAGTGCAAGGACAAACGAGAGGGCGTGTCACTTCTCCGAGTTTCACTGACACGCGGCAGCCATCACTGATGTGATAACGAGCCTTGACCTGAATTAGCTCTTTGGGTAAATGTGTGTGCCTGAGAGGCAGCACATGTGTAAGGACAGGAACACTTACTGTTTTTTTGTGAGCAGTGATTGTGTTATCACTCAAAAAAGTCATGCATCACATCATTTGTCATGCTACTCGCTACATTAATTTTGCATTACTCACCAACATGACCTGCAGTACATAATTAAGTTAATATATATACCTTAGCCTGCAGTCCCACTGACACAAGAACATACAAGGTTTTTCTTGTTGTGTTTGACTGCTCCTCTGTGCTTTTGTTACCTGTCGAAAGTCAAGCTTTGGCCGCTTGGTTGGAGTCGGTATGCGTTCAGTTTGACATCATTCTGGGTTCTGTTGTTTTGACTACATTTATTGGCCTTTCTTTGTCAGGTAATTAAAACAGTTTAGGCACAGTTTAAAGTAAAAGATGGTACCATGTGTGTCTGTGGGACAGCAGTGATATGTCTTTTCCATCATCGTGAAATTCAGTCTAGCCTGATTTCTTACAGACTGTCAGGTTGTCAGACGACACAAAGGCAGATTTAGCGGTGTAACTTAATATCAGTAAAAACAGAAAAACTTGTTCATAAGACACAGCAGCACACCAGAACCCTAACATAACCACTGCAACAACATATGCCAGTTCAGAACTGCTGAATGCAGGATGTGGATAGTAGCATTTTCTAACTTGGAGAGGAAGGTGAGACATGGCTGTGTGACGGATGGTGCAGCGTCAGAGCTGCAGCAGCGATGCTCTTCTATCCTCTGTCAGACCTGCTGAGTCACTGTGTTTGCAGAGCATGGGGCACATCTAGGAAACCATCACTTGCATTCATCGTATTTGAGGATAGTAATGGACAATTTACTCTGCAAATGTGACCTGCCTCCATTTAACAAGCTTTTTGCTGCGGTGCTCATTTTTCGATAAGATTGCTGCAACATGCATCAATCCTTAGTTTGCACATATTTTTTTTTAAAACCCCTAAAATTAGCGCTGTGGATTTATAAAATACTTGGACCTAAATTATTATTTAGCAATTCTTAATTATTTATGCACAGTAAAATTTTATTTGATGTTTGTTCAAATGAATTATTCTTGCACAACCTCTGGTACCTGATGATGAAGATAAATGGAATAATGTATTATTGATGCTGTGGTTTTAATTCATTTACTGGCTCAGTGTGTTTGCATGAGAGTGATGGGCAGATCTCAGGCTGTCTCTGAGTGTTAAATAGTTAAATGCTGCCGGATGTCCATCAGTCCTACATTTTGAAGCATGCATGCCCTGCTCGTGTTATATTTTTTTAATCAGGCAGTGGATCTGTACACTGTGTTTAATCCGGTTATTTCACACTGAGTGATGTTCTTTTAAAGGTTGACAGTAAGTGCACTCTAAAATGGGATGTTAGCAGTATTGTGGCACAATGTACAGGAACCATGCACCATCTCCTTATATGCTGTAGAATGCATCGAGTTAAAACCACGATGGTCAGTAAACCTCAGAGCCAGCAGCAGCACAAGGCAGCTGATCACAATCTGCACACAAAGAACATAAAACAAGTGATTCTCTAAGTAGTGTTTTGAACATTGGGACATGCCAATCAATTCACATGAACATGTCTGTGAGCATAATATGTTTTGCCCATCAGTGTCAGCACTGAGCAGGGCATCGTGATTTGATCTACAATATTATCCATCCAAAGTCATGTTCAGTTTAACACACAGTGTCACAGCACTAATTCATGATTTGTGATACCATCAAATACATATTGTACATTTACAAGGATAAGAACTTCTCCTCATTGCCTTGTGTCAAACCATTCACTGTTTGGTATGCTAATGATATTCCAGACTCACTGTATACATATTCTGACACATGCTCTTACTAATTATGGCTGAATATAATGAAAAACCTTTGGATACCAACATTTGGAAAAGGTGATTTTTATTTCTGTTTTTGGTACTGTAGGTTCTCTCAGCTGAGTATGTACTGAGGCTGTAGCTCATTCACTGCTGAAGAAGGAGAAAACCCACAAGCACAGCAAAAACTGCAGTAATCTACTTTAGGTTGTTCCAGGTAGCGGCACATGTTTAATTTGGTGGGCCCCAAAGAGTTTTGTATTTTCTCCCAGGATCAAACTTTTGCTTGACAGACAGCTGCATAAACCACTTCACTATGGAGCCACTATAACTGGCACCGAAAAAACAAGATGGCAAATAGTGCAGCGGTTGTGATAGCCTCACCTTGACTCTGGACAGTAAGAGGGTAGCACTCTGTGTTTGAGGTGAATGATATAATAATTTACAAAAGGCACTATTCAAACATGGATTCAACCCCAGGAGAGGAAATACTTCCAGTTTAGCAAAGCACTCTAAAGATCTGTTCAAAGAATTGAAAGTGACTAAATGTGGATTCATATCAACAACATATCAACAACATCCAAAGCACTATGCTTCTTTTTCTTTTCTTTTTTTATCCTGAAACACTGTCATTGTGAAATCTATGGAAGAGGATTAGGGCAATTGGCGGGGCCGGGGGTGAATTATGAAAAAGTCAGAATTCTGAAAAAGTCAGAATTCTGAGTTTAAAGTCAGAATTATGAAAAAATCACAATTCCGAGTTTAATGTCAGAATTCGGAGATTAAAGTCAGAATTCTGAAAAAGTCAGAATGCCAAGTTTAATGTCAGAATTCTGAGTTTAAAGTCAGAATTCTGAAAAACTCAGAATTCGGAGATTAAAGTCAGAATTCTGAAAAAGTCAGAATTCCGAGTTTAAAGTCAGAATTCAGAGATTAATGTAAGAATTCTGAGTTTAAAGTCAGAATTCCGAGTTTAATGTCAGAATTCCGAGTTTAAAGATAGAATTTTGAAAAAATTTAGAATTCTGAGTTTAAAGTCAGAATTCTGGAAAAAGTCAGAATTCCGAGTTTAAAGACAGAATTCTGAGTTTAGGGTCAGAATTCAAACTTTTTGTTCAACAGGCCTAAATGTTTGTAGTGGCTAACATTAAATGCTTAAGCTAAGCTAAACTAATGCTATACCTCGTAGTAACGTTAGTATGTTACTCAGAACATTTCAGTCTCTGTCCTGTCAGCAAAATATAATGTTAACATTTTAAATATTTAAATGAAGGAGGGTTGAAATATGTGGGAAAATCATTTTGTTTTGGTAACAAATTGGGTATCAATACCCGTCTAATTCTACTGGTATTGGTACCAATCACTAAATTTATGGTATCATGTTCACTCGAATTATAAATGATTAAATGTACTTTTATTTTACGGCTTTAGAATAATTAAGATTTGCAACTGTTTGTTTTATTTTCATATTTTTCCCCCAACAGTCTGAGCATATCTGTAAGTCCAGGGCAGAGAAGCCACTGCTGGGCTGAAATACTGTATAGAACTACACAGTGCCATCAAGTGCCTGGATAACAACAAGCAACATAGCAACTATAAAACTATTTCAATAGAATAGGCTCAGACTAAACCCCCAGGTATCTAGCTGTCCTATCACATGAATGACTTTGGTCCAATAGAGTCCCAAAAGAGTGAACAGATCCTAAACACATCACGTGTGCTTATTTGTTGTTCCTTTTATTGCCTGTGTTTGTAGAAAAGATGGCATTATCTCCAGTGTGTACAGTGTGTTTAGCTTAAGAACCGAATGAATCCCCCTGGTAAAGGTATTTATTGTAAATTCTCAAACTATGTTTGTGTTGAAGAGATGTCAACACAAACAGCAGGCTGTGCTCTAACTTAGTACCAGTTTGTACCATAAGATGATATAGCCAATCAGCCTGGCACATGAGATTAAGAATGTACTCTTATTTACAAAAGGCAAAACCTCTCAAGGAAATCTGGGCATCTGAAAGAGACACCCTGATTTCACAGGGTTAGGGGTCTTGCATGTTCAATCTCTCGGTGACGTGTTGGTAACTGCATTCATTTGCAATCTCTCTCAGGCACTGAGACGAGCTCAAAACTCTACTGTTGCAGAGGCAGTGTGACGGAACCTCCGCACTCAGCACCTCTGCTGACGGCTCAGTTGCTGTGGTTCCTAAATATTACTACTTAGAGTTGATTGTGGAATTTTTAAGAGGGAAGACATTTCACAAAGTGACTTGTTACACTGGCATCCCGTTGCAGTACAATGCTTGAATTCGGGAGCTCTTTAGATCAACCTGTTCTTTCACCTGAATTCAAACGTTAAGAGGTGTGGCCAATTTTGGACCAGGTACTGGATCTAGTGTTTAAGCGATTCAGCTTCTCAAAATTATGATAGTTGCTACAAAATCTGAAAGCAAATGTTTACGCATGTGCAATTGCAAATGAAGCGAGGAGAGGCACAGATCCACAAGACTTGCTTGCTTTAATGTAAATGCACTTATAATGGGAGATGTAAAATTGTCATCAAAAATATAATAAATATCAATTGATAATGATCAGTGATGGTTTGCAAACAGTGGGGCAGTCCCCATTTGTGGGGTGTGGCTCACCAGGTGAAAAAAATATGACGTGAAACTAAAGTGAATTACTGTGATTTTACTGTGTTTATTGTGCTGCTAATCTCACTTTTACTTTTGCAGTGTGGATCCTTTGTTATTTGTGATGACTGATAAAAATTGTGATGTGGGATCTTTCTTTAGCTTCTGAAGTGGGGCAGATCTGAGAACAAAATGACTGCAGTACATTAAGCACTCGTAGCTGCTGATATTTTGTCCCCCTCCTAGATAATGATACCAGCATGAGGTAGCAAGGTTTGATCCCTAGACAGGCATTACCAGTCCTTGCGCTCTGTTTATGGATTTGGCCAAAATTTGCACATAAAGACATTTTTAAACACATGGTTGACCAGCAACTCATCACTTGAATAAAGCATTGTATGTTTGTGCAAATTAGAAACCGTGTGTGTAATCTGACTTGAGATGAACATTTCATCAATATTGTATTTTAACTGTTTGTGGTGCTTTTAAAAGAACTGAATTAGGGTATTGTTTATTTTAACCGTTTATGCTTTTAAGATAAGTTATATTTTAAATTTCGCACCATGTGTTTCGATCACACGGAACAATGCGATACCTTCTGGGTTGACACCAGACATGAAACACTTGTACAGCTGAATAGCAGAGCCCATACTGCCATTGGATTCATGTTTGCACGACAAATACGACAACAACATCGTGAATACTGTTTCGTCTTGAATACCGTTTCATGAGATTTCTGAGAGCTGTCACACTGTGAACCTCTGCAATGTGCAAACACACTTGTGCGGAGTTAGAGGCCACGTGTGATTCTGGTCTGAGTGCTGGGCTCCCACAGGTAATATGCAACAGGTTTTAGATTGACTCTGGGTTATTTCTGGTGTCAAGCAGTTGGGCTGGGAATAGAGAGCACAATATTAGAAAGGTATTCAGTTCAATCATCTCAAACTATGCAATAGATACTGTAATAGGTGAAGCATTTTGATCCTGCTTTTCTCCTCCCACATTTACCTCTTTTTCTCTTTTTCATCTGCTTTCAGACTTACATTGTACATTGTGAAATATGTAAATAAAGGTCACTTCTAATGAGATGGTATACTGACCTGTTTCTTTGAATCTTTCTTGTTATACCAGAATTTATACAGAATTTTTGAGGTCACTCCACAAATTCTCAATCGGATTGAGGTCCGGGGATTGGACTGGCCACTTCATGACATCAATCTTTTTGGCCTGCAACCAGGATGTTGCCCACTTGCTGGTGTGTTTGGGGTTGTTGTCCTGCTGAAACACCAATTTTAAGGGCATTTCTTCCTCAGCATAAGGCAACATGACCTGTTCCAGTATTTTTACGTACTGAAACTGGTCCATGGTGCCTGTTATGTGATAAATGGGCCACACTCAAGAGTATGAGAAACATCCCCAAACCATTATGCTTGCATCTCCATGTTTTACGGTCTTCACAGTGTACTGTGGCTTGTATTCAGTGTTTGGGGGTCGTCTCACATACTGTCTGCGGCCTTTAGACCCAATAAGAACAATCTTGCTCTCATCGGTTCATAGAATATTGCGCCACTTCTCTTTAGGCCAGTCAATGTGTTCTTTGGCAAACTGTAACCTTTTCAAATACGTATTTTTTTCTGCAGTGGTACTTTATGAGGGTTTCTTGTAAACAGTTTGACTTCACATAGACGTCTTCTGATTGTTGAAGTACTCACAGGTAAATGGAGATCTTCTTTGATCTCTCTGGAGCTGATCATTGGATGCTTCGTTGCCCTTCTTGTTATTCTATGATCTAGGCGGATGGTAGTATTCCTTTTTCTACCACATGTTTCGGGTTTTCTTTCCCATTTGAAAGCATTTGAGATTTCTTTTTAGCTGAGCTGCCAATTATTTTCTGCACTTCTTTGTATGTTTTCCCCTCTCCAATCCGGAACGACCCATTTTACTCACTGAGCAAGGGTTAAAACCAGCAGGTACAGTATCTGCTGCCTTCCTTCCTTAAGTAAGGGCCATAATTGACACCCATTTCTTCACAGATTCAATGACCTCCCTAACTGAACTCCACACTGCTATTAATTTGAACATACCCCTTTCAGTAAATGAGTCAATTACCCCCAATTAGCAGCATGCATGTCATGTGTGTTAGGTCTGTTGGTTGGCCATTACTCTGCTACACCTAGTCATGAATTTGTTCCCATGTTGTATCATCATTTCTGCCAAAATCAGTACTTAAACACATTAGTAATGTTAGACTGCTATTATTTTGCACATAAATGTAGGTGTCCGGCAGCCACGTTCCCCTTTGTTGCTTCTCTAATAAAAAGTGCTTATTATGCTGCGCTGAAAAACACAAGACAAAAGAAAATTAATTCTTAAGATCATTTGCGACAAGGTGTGTCCCTGTCAGTTTACCAGAGAGGATGTGAACTGTTTGCGGGATTTTTTTTTTCTTTTCCTCTTTTTTTAATTTAAGAGACTGTGGTTTTTCATTAATTCCTGTTATTACAGCTTTAGGGTGTGTTTAAGCAGACATATCAAGACTGCTGTTACACTGATAACTGCGCATATACTATGAATGCTAATAATTTGTTCTTCTGTCTTATTTTGTCGTGGACAAAAATAAGACTTTTTAATCCCAGAAATATTGCACTTTTGCCAGATGCTGCTGGTGTTAAAGAGAAAAAGTTCTGTGCATTACTTTATAGTTTACATCCAAGGACCCACACTGTCTTGTAATTTTTTAAGGTATTCCTAGTTATAGTATAGTTTTAATATAGTTCTTTGGGCTCTCTGAAGGTTTTTAAAAGGTTTTTTTGGACATTGACTGCCTTTTCACTCATTTTCAGTCCAGTCCCTTTACATGACCAATTTTTAAAAAAAAAACTATTTTTTTTCATTCATTTATTTGCCACTGAATTTAATTATTCTAGTTTTGTGATTTCTAATTCGTTTTTATTTTCATTTCATTTTTTATCTTGTTTAGTTTCAGTTAGTTTCCAGAGTAGGTTTGCTTGTTTCAGTCTAGTTTTCTTTGCCCTAAATGTTTACTTTTATTTTTTCAGTTTCAGTTTTTTACTTTTAGTTTTTTAATTGTATGGTGGACATGTGACAGGTATTACAATGAAAACGAAGCAGGTGACTTTCAGTCTTGTAGAAGAAGAAACACATCCATCAAAGCTATATCAGCTAAGTTATATTACCACATTATACCAGACTAACAATTATTAAAGCTAAGCATAATACCTCTATATTTTTATCTAATTTTAGTTAGATTTCCACGTTCCCCAAATTGTTTCAGATAGTTTTAACTTTTCTTAAAAGCCTAGTGTTAGTTTTTAGCTTAGTTTTAACTACCTATAATAACCTTGCCACTTAACACTGACCCATGGGTCACTTGTGCATAAACACACCTAACTCACTAGTGTTGTGTTTACACATAACAGACAACTTAGCAAAGGACCAGCAAAGCTAACAGCCTGTCACAGAAACATTTTAACATTCGATAAAATTATATTTTTGCACCAAGAAGTTGATTTCCACAGAGATATTAGCCGAATACTTTGCATGCTGTGCAGTGTGTCCTTAAAAAATCTGAGGAAAATGAACAAGTGTCTGCC
>VUQG01044517.1:9869-55397 GCA_015106755.1 Etia nguti
CAATCATGAATTAAAAAAAAAAAAAAAAAAAAAAATAGCAGACCATGCCGTGCCACGCTAGCCCTGCCAGGCAGAAGTTTCTACATCGGGATGGCATTGGGATTCCTTATTGATGATGTACATGACCGAGACCTCTCCTGCTGTTTTATGTTGTCGGGACTTTTTTTCTTGCAGGAACAAGCTGCCCCAGATCCGTCTTAATAGTCACTGAAATCTTCTTCATATGGCTGAATCACATTTTCTCACGTAATTATCTCTCTGTGTCTGTTCATCTGTTTCTGTTTTCAGTTTTGTACTGCGTCTGATTCCGTCTTTCCATCTTCCATGTCTCTGTCCTCTTCTATCTGTTTAAGTCTTTGCATCTTTGTGTTTTTTGTTGTTGTTGTTTGTTTTGTTTTTGCTTTGTTTGGGAATTTCTGCATGGCATTTTTGGACAACTAAATAGCTACACTTAGCTACAAGTGAAAGTGAGTGATGATCACAGCTTATCATGTAGGTAACAATAAATCAGTGAATAAGGATATAATTGTTATGCTGCTGTCTGCCTCTCATTACAGCCATGCAAACCATACTTGCAGTGGTAAAGCTGCCTCTGGCTCTCTTCTGGTCCCTCTTACCTTCTTTTTAAAAAAAAAATAAAAATTTCTGAAGAAAGTAAATAAAGCAACACATTAACAAGACCTATTTCTCTTTTGTTGAGGTCTGCTGCAGTCGTCTTTGAAACATAACATTTCTGACTGCTGGGCCTCTTTGTTGGGGTTTCCTGATTTGATGAATGTCCCTTCTGGGGCCCCCTTGACAGGTACTCTCTTTAGAGACATGGCTCTCAACTAGTTAATGTACAGCTCCTCAAATGTACACAAAGATTTTAAACGGCACTGGAGGTCAGGGACCTTAGCTAAACATGTAATTACAAAGTCAGCGCTATGAACCTGAGTGTAATCTGACTGCTTTGAACTCATAATTAACTTGTCCCGTATTGGTCAGAGTTACTGTGTCTTGCAAATTCTCTTTGTCATTTACAGCTTCTCAAATTGCGAGCACTTGTTTTTTTTCACCTATTTTACATAACCACTCATGTCAGAGTTTTCCTTGTACAAGACATTTAATGTTAAGTCATCAATATGTATGTCGGCATCATTTTTAAGGGCTGTTTTATATTGTTGGCAGAATTTTCATAGGATAAAGAAGAGGTCATCAAAATGGGTTCAAGCTGTGTTATTTGTGCATGTACAGATAATAAAACAAGAAAACTGTCAATCTTACTTTCTCACACTTTGTCTTTGGGCCAATGGATAGCTAACTTCTCAAACTGTTCCTGCTGCTGTGTCACCTGACTCGTGAGTCAGCTAGCTCATGAACATGGATAAATATTTCAGTCCAGAAGAACCCAAAAATTGCTAATCCCAAACAAGCTTCATCGATGTTAGGATTACACAGAAGTCCTTAAAAAATGTTTCACCCTGTGGGGGTTCCCTGCCCGCAAAAAGTCAGAGAACCACACGGTTAAACAACTGATCAATTGTTGAAGTAATCAACATATTAGCTTCCCAAAGTTATAGTCTGCCAGAAGGCATGTGTTCAGATTTCTTTCCATGTGAAAAAAGACATGTTTTTCAGAAAGAGGGGGAAGAAGGAGGGAGTGCTGGAGAGCATGACAAAGCTTGTATTTGATTGTTTTTCTATGTTGAATGTCACCAGGCAACTGGATCCAGTTTGTTGAAGGGGTTTTATAGTTACAGCACTGCTTACACACGATTCCTAACAGTGTCAGAGACAGACAGGGAAACACACACACACGCCTATGGCCGTAATGTTCCCTGTTCCATGTCTTGTCTGCTCCAAGTGTTTCTGTTAGGGTCTCTAGCCCTTTCATAAAGCTTGTCAAACAATGGCTTTTAACTGTCCCACTGAGACAAAAGCAAAGAGGTTTGGGAAAAATGATCCATCATTCTGACACTTTTCCATGACTCGCTTAATCTGGCGAGAGTGGCTTGCTTTAGATAAGGTGTCATTTTTGATGTCATGATGTAGCCTAAGCATTGAGGAGTCTGCCTGTTAATGAATTACCCATTTTAGCTTGATAACTGAAAATATATTTTTGATGGAACAGATGTGTTAACATGGATTTTCTGTCTTATTTACATATGGAGCGACTTATGTTTTTTTCCCCTCATTTTACATGTGACCTTTGGCTGAGGACAAGTGCTAAGACCGGGTCATCCAGCTGGTCTGGAGACATTGTAAGATGGTCAGGTTAGCCTGGATTCAACCCTATGAGGACATGATTATGATTATGGAGGTTATTGCTATTGTAGTGTGTGTTTATGCAATTGTGTGGACAGAAAGTTTGGAAATGATCCTTGATCTCTTCCATCCTAGAGGCCTCTTTAGTGGAGCTACTGCAGTGGTTTTCAAAATTTGGGCTGGGACCGACTGGTGGGGTATAAAGCTGCTGCCAGTCAGGCTTCAGTCAGAAGGGAAAATATACAGTATAATTAAACTGACTTTATATGATTTTTGGAATTTGAAAGCAATTCTGTTGCTGATTCTTTCATGCAGTTGCATGAACTTTTTTCACCTCTCTGGAAGTGATTCCTGGAAGAAAACACCTGAGAACCACTGGTTCTCATGCTTAAAATGCGTAAAATTTCAATTTTCATAGGTTTTTTTTTCATATCTTGATTGGTAAGCATGGTAATAAGGAGTAAGAGAGAGTCCAACATTATTTGATAACTTTTGGAGCACTGACTGACTAAATTGGGAATGCAGTTTCAGTTGTAAAATGTGTATATTTAAAAAGTCTGTATGTTTAACCATGTGTTCAATAGGCTACAGGGCTTAATGGGTTGACAAACAAAGAAAAACAACCTCTTTGCAATACATTCCTGTCATATCACATTATTGCCAAAGCCAACATCTTCTCATGCCAGAATACTTCACGTTCCTTTATCGTCTTCACCTTAATAGACCGCACTTCAATCGGTTCTAGATATTAGTTGTGTCACATGTCAACTGTGACCTCACCACAGCCCGGTCACCATTTGCACTGGTGGCTGGTGTGCCCTCAACTTATTGCAATCTCCTGCTGAGTGATACATGTTGCCACTTGAGAGTAAAAGAAACTGAAATAGAAAGGAAATCTTGACAGATGTTGCAGTAATTCCTGCACTCATAGGCTTGTGTCTTCAACCTGCCTACGCTGGCTGCGCATCAGGTTGCAAAAATCCCGAGATACATGAAAAAACCAAGCTGCGCTACAAAGTGTGGAATCAGTTTTGGCATGTGCTGCCATTGGCAATCGTGAAAACATCAAGCATAAAACATGTTTTAAGTTACCAGAGAAAATTGAATAGGCAAACTGTGGGGGTGCATCACGCATGAGGCAGATACCTGTTAATAAGTGCTAAGTAACATGTTAAAAAAATACTAGAAATCTACTCACCAAAACTTGTTCTTCACAGGCTGTTAGCACAATTAACTACAAAACAAGCCGTGATGTTTGTCAGATAATTACATTAATGAGGATATAATTGGCCCCTACAGCAGGAGGATGGTTAGGAGCTCCAGTTTAGTCACTCAAAATAGCAAACGCAAAACTGGCAGTCTGCTAGTCTGCTGTTGCTTTTGGCATATATGTGTCATTTAAAGTAGCCAAGCTCCTAATAATGCATTAATTTAAATCTTCTTTTGAAACGATAGGTAGGCATTTTAACCGAGGAGTTTATGGGATTCGCGTTTGAGTCAGTTACAAGCAGCCATGTGAGAAACTGACGTTTGTTTCTGGCACTTCAGTTTTGTCTTAATTATGAACTCTTCTGAGATTTCAACCAATACTGTTCATATGGTAGCTTCCCTCTTTTTTCACCCTTGTGTTCAGTTATCGGTTTATTAGGATTTACTTTGAGCCATATCTTCAAAAGGTCAATAAAATCTGTTTCACAAAACACTTTGAGATCTGTCCAAGCTCTCAAAGACTGAGGTCTCTTCAACTAAACTGTTGATACACTGCAGTGCAAATATGTTGGAACAGAAAAAAAGTTATTTTCCTCAAGACAACATAATAAAATAAAGATTGATATTAAAAAAAGCATCTGGTTGGATCGATTTTGGCACTAAAAGCATGCTTTTCTGTTGTTTTCTGTTGATGCATCAAAGGCTCAGTGAAGGGCATGCAACATTTGCTATTTTCAAATATTTCCTAATTAGAGAGCAAGGATGAAGAAGCATACTTTGTGTCTCTGATTGACATTTCTTTGTTTTCAAGTCAACTCAACAGCCCTGCATGCTGTCAAGCTTTTCTGTTATGCACGTCAGCATATATCCAGCAATCATTTTTCATCTGCATGGCAAGGTTTATAACTGTTTCCAATATAAAATAATTATAGACAAGTCAAACCGTGAAGTACAAAAGGAAGCAGAGATGCTTGGATAAAAGTGAGGGAGGAGATAGAAACAGAGGATGGAAGAAATGTTTCCGTAGCTGCTTCTTTCTCTTTGTCTCTAAGCAGCGCAGAACCGTTTTCTCCACATGAGAAGCCCCGACATGCTCGTACCGATAATTTTCTTCTCCACATCTGTAATTTAGAACAGGAGATCTAGGCTGTGAAGATAAATGGTTACATGCTAGGTGATGAAAAGTTGTCATATGAGTGCTACATCAGCGCATTAGCTTTCACGAGGGCAGAAATACCTGTGATTCAAGTCCCAGCTGTTAAAGTTCAATAAAAATTACGTTTTCAGTGCAGACACAAGAGACCTCTGGAAGCCATTATGTGGCGAGGAAGAAGATGTGCCGGGAAGTAGTTTAAAATTAAAAAGAGATCATTGATTTTCCCCCCTAGTCTGCACATCTGCCCTGCAGTTCAAAAGCATCCACAGAGGTTCTGTTCACCCTGAATCAACCTCCCCCTGCTCTTGTTTATTTATATCACTGTTTATCCTTGACCACCTCGCCTTTTGGTCCTAATAGACATGAAGTAATGCTTCCAGTGACACTGAGGTGCCCTGCTGTTTTTGACTTTAATGCAGAGGGGGTCTCCTCTCTGCATCGACACAATAAATGTAAATAAAGCCAACCTCAGAGAATCCACAGTGAATATTTCCCCTCACATGTTCTCTCAGCTGTGGTTATTTCACTGAATCTGGGAACTGTGGCTTCCCCTCCTCTAATTCCACCAGAGTTTTGTTTTTTTTTCTATTCTGCATGCCTCCAACCATGTGCAAAAGCAGTGGGGATTCCCTCACATCTTCCTTATCCCTGTTTTCCTTCATCCCACTCTGCTTGGTTGGAACGAGCAGTCACTGCATTCATTCAAGCAGATTTTCAGTTGCCCGTGATGTTGCGGTTAGGGTTTAGTGCCAATAGCTTGCTGTGATCAGAAGTTCACTCACAACCTCAGTCTTGGTTAGTTAAGAGCTGGCAATTTGGATGTTGTGGATTTAATATGTTTAGAACAGCCGTTGCCTGCTCTGACATTTTGTGGGTGTGATAATAGAACATATTTATTATTCACAAGAGTTCAACAAATTGGACCCACATTGCAGTTGTTACTGTCACTAGTAGTTCATCTTTTCTCAACAATTACCCAGGCCACCCTGAAGGTTAACTGGCTGTGCTAGTCTCTTCATGAGCCAGATTAGATGTAGTATTTATATAACCTGTATGGTTGGTGTTGAGTGTGTACCCAGTAGGTGTGTGGGTGTGTCTCCTGGGAGCTGGATCAGTCTTCTGTGCAGAGGTCTGCCTTTGTGTGCAATCGGAGCTGAGCTCAAGTGCAGACAGACCCGAAGCGTCTCCTGCAGTCATGCCCTACCATGTTGGCTGGTACTTGCTCCTGGGATGCCTATTGCTGGATTTATTGGGGTTGCATGTACAAGGTCAACGACGACGGGATGGAAAGGTACTCCCTGCTACGGCTCATACATGTACAGATTTTACCCTTTTCTTTGGAGTTTTTTCTTCTGATGCAAAGTACGATGTGTCAGACTAGGCAGGAGTGAAGTGCACTCAGTGTGAAGGTGCTTTTAATGAGATTTACTTGGCTGAGGATGCTTTTGGTTCTAATTAGACTACAAGGTTGCAACTGATGTGATAGTCAACTTATAAATACCCTAAAGATGCTTATAAAAGCAAGCTTTTAAAACCTTTAACTCTTTTATTATTTGTCTTATGCTTAAACACGCTTGAATGTTTTTTTAGTGACACTAAACAGTATAGTGAGATTCTCATTTCTCACATTTATCCCATTTACCCAGGCTTGGGAAACAGCACATGGAATACTTTCCTGTGACCCTTCAGACTCTTCTCCTGGTCTCAAACCAGGGATCTTTCATATTTAAGGGAAACAATTTGCATTACTGATGAGAACATTTAGTGAAAAAGACAAATGTACCCCTGCATGGTTTTCTGGTTTGTCTGGCTAACTCGTCTGTGGAGGGTTCAAACTGCTTAAAAACAAAGGAAAATTTGGACAGCAATGCACCATTTTTTGTGAAAACTATGATTCATGGGAACATTAATGACAGTCATTGCTCATTTAGAAATGTTCTGTTGGCTATTTTATTTATTTATTTTTATCAGTTTTTATATTGTTGTGGATGTGGGAGTTATTCACGAGGGCTAGTGTCTGTATTGGCCACCATGAGAGAGGCTACTGTCAGTAATCATCTTGATGATGGCTGTTAAAATGTTCGCGCAACCATTCGGTGCAAAGATTAGCGGAATTGTGATGAAGCCGATATCTCGTCATTGTTTAAGAAAGACAGAATAAATTCAGGGCACAGGGACAAAGAGCGGTAAAACAGTATACTGTAAAGCTTTTATTCTCTCTTTTACAGTAAGAAAGTATTTTAGATTGCCCTTGGCACTCTTTAGTAACATTTTAAATCTGGCAAATCCAGTTACCAGTACTTGGTAGGTTGGAGAGCAGTTTTATTGTGCAAGAAAAGTTTAGGTATTTCTCCTCTTCTCCATAATGCTTTATGATCGTATTGTACATTTCCAGACCACCACTGTTGAACTGTTGGATGCTTTGATCACAACTAATCGTACCATTTCTAACATGGGTGGTCTTGCTGGTTCTAAAATCCCTAAACGTGATGGCGTTAATGCCACACACTTGACCTGCTGAGCTGCAGTGGAGTCACACACTGACTTGTGTGCACATGACAATCATGATAAAAACACACATCAATGTAAGACATTTACACACACACACACACACACACACACACACACACACACACACTATAGTGACTGCCTTGCCTTATGGTGTGTCTTGTTCTCTTCCTTTTTCCTGTGTCCTTTCGCCTAATGAATTACAACATTTTGATCATTATTACTTTTGGGTCCATTAGACCACTGTCAGCACACATTTTTCCAGGCCCAGTTGCTTATTGCTGCTTGCAAGACGTAGCCAGTCTGAGAGTATCTGCATACCTGTGTCTTAGCGAGATTTACGGACCTTGCCATTTGATTAGCCCTTTGTAGGAGCAAGTCTTCATTGTCTGTTTGTGCATGCACATGTGTGTTGATGATAGCACTCTAGCCTGCAGCATCTTTGTCAGGCTGCGAGGCCCCCATAGATTTCTTATTACTGTCAGCTCCTTATGCCTCTTGAGACTTGAGCTTTTTGTAGATAGCCATTAATTTAGCCCAGGTATGCCCTGTCAACACCTGCCGTAACTTTTATTTACTGTGTGTAAGAGTGACACATAAGTTAAATTGAGATATATTTTTTAATTAGTGGATGAAAAATGCTCCTGCTTTGTTTTAATGGAACTGTTGCCATTGTGCAAGTCATTCCAACAGCATTACCATGCAATGGTATTGTAGCTGAGATGATAGTAAGACAATATGATGGATTAGATTAGATTCAAGTCCCTGCACGTTTGGCCAGTAGTTGCTGTGAAGGTTGGAAAAGCACCCTGAAAAACAAATGGAGAAGCATACTTATGCCCTTAATACCTGGGTCTATTAGCCAAGTGTTTGTATGAATGCAAATGTTTAAGGCAATACATTTACCCACTTTGTTGTCTGGTAGGTAGAACTGCAAAAGATGTTACCTTTAAGACATTTGGCACATTTCCTGTCAGTTATTTGGCTCATCATATCAAAACTAATACTGGCTGAATCCATCATACTTTTTGCATGGTACAAACTGTCTGCATCTAGTCCTAGCAGCACTTATCTTGTATCCATTATAAGTCTGTTTGCAGTCCTAATCAAACCTCATATATATGATAAAAGCTTTTTTCTCTTCAGACCAAGACTTTTGAAATTTCTTGACATCAGTATATGCTAAATTTCCAAACTTAACTTTGCCGTGATTCCTCCCTGCAGCAAAGTGTTGCTAGATGACGTTTCATGTAACTAATAAGTCAGGCCATGTGCCTTTTACTTACAATTTTCATTGTGTTTGCAGTGCAAACGTGTGAGTCCAGTCTAAACAGGCATATTTAGATTAAAGAAGATAAACTACTTTGCTAAAATTTTCAACTTTATTCCAAATATTTGCTATTTTTAGCCCCAAAACAGCAAATAATATGGATTATAATAATAATAAAATCAAATAATGGATTTCCCCAAACTATCAAAATCCCGAGAGACAAAAAAAATACAAGACGATGAAAGCTTTGATTTCAAATGGAGAAATAAAATCAGGAGTTACCATCTGCCTGAAGTATTAGGGACGCTTTATGAAAGCCTGTACAATTATTCTGTGTTTATCAGCCTGCAACCATCAATACTGACATGAACCCTGACTGACATTCAGTCACTTTCAGTCATCCAAGACTCAGGCTGTGCCGTTCCTTCACTGTTCATCCAACTCGAGAAGTCTTGTTAGGATTAAAAAGCAAACGCACACACATAAACACACACACTTTAAACACGCTTGCTTGCTCGAGCCTGCTACTACAGAACCTTTAGAGAGATACCGAGTGTAAACATCATCTTGGCTCATGATTTAAAGGCTCATAGAGTTACTTGCTGGGATTATTAGAGTTTTGTTTGACAGGATAACTACACAGACACATGCTATGCAATGTCTGCTCTGTAGATCATCTTTAAAACTGCTGTTTTAAAGATGACTCATGGAGGCCTTGGTGTGACCTTATACAGACAAGAGTTTAAACTTTAATTTCAGCTGTTTTTCACATTTAACATTACCCTGATGATACTCTAGGACCATTAGATTACAGAGTGTAGAGCAGATCTGTTGATAAACACAATCCATTAGCTTCTTTCTCAGTGTCTAACATTCACACAGGTCCAATACTGATGTGTAGGTTAGAGAAGTACAATTGTGGGCCACTAAGGTTTCCCTGACCCACAGTTACTCAACTGGCACAGCTCAGGCATCAAGATGTACTAACTCAGCTTTAAGAACAAATGTAGGCAACTGTGTGATGACAATAGAGGTTGGCTCTATAAATATGATAAAAAACATATTGATCTTTCTGTGGTATAATGTGGTGAGCTCTACTGTTAAACCATAAACAGTGCGACTTCGACATACATCATGATATATTTTATTATTGTCAAAACATTCCTTAGAATTAGCCTAACTGACTTCGTTATCCTCTTTGTGGCACTCATCTCCAAGTTCAAAGGTTTCCTCTGAATACATTAATCCTTAATAAACTGGCCGCAAAAATATGATTTCAGTTTAAGAAAAACAGCTGTTCATTTTGGTTCTTAGCAAATGCTGCTCAAACAGGACTGAGCAGTATCTTTATTGAGGATTCTTTGGATGGATAGATACAGTCACAAAGAATTCTGGTTTTAGTTTATTGAGGGCATTCATTTATGCACAGCCTTCTTAAGGTCCCACCACAGTTTTTCAATAAGGTTGAGGTTTGGACTTTGCTGGGCCTACTCTGTTTTAGATTTTCAGGTGTGTTTGGGATCATTGTCCTGTCGCATGACTCAGTTTGGACCAAGCTGTAGTTGTGAGACAGACCTCACATTTGACTTTGGTAAAGAGAGAAGTTCACGATCGACTCGGTGACTACAAGCTGTCCTGTCCTTTGGTTGCAGAGCATTCCCAATCATCACTCCTCCACCACCATGCTTGACATTTGGTATGGGTGGTTTGTTTTTTGCCAGAAATGGTCAGATATCTTGTTTTGTCTCATCTGTCTGAAAGGCATTTTTCCAGAACTCTTTGGATTTATTGAGATGCAACTTTGCAAACCTAAGCTTGGCTCCACATTCTCATTAGAAAGAAGAAGCTTTCTCTTTGCAACCCTTCCAAACAAAGCCATACTTGTTCAGTCTTTTTCAAAGGGTACTTTCATGAACAATTAACTTGTTAACTGAGGCCTGTGGAGTCTGAAATTTTATGCAATTTCTCAGAGCATTGCACGGCCTGAGTTTGGGGTGAATTTGCTGAGACTTCTGCCCCTGAGAAGATTGTGGCGATGTCTTAAGAAACACCTGAATGTTCCAGATGAGGAGCAAAACTGCCAAAACTTCTACTTCCACAGAGGCGGTCTCATCAGCTGATAATCAGTTAGTCAAGTGTACTTGAAAACTTTCTTTTAGACAGGATTGCATGTTCATGTTTGGTACTCTGGATAGTATCTCCAGCAGAAATATTTTCCTTGATTCATAGGTGGATGTAGCCACCATGATGTCACCTGTTTGTTTGCGAAGATCAGTTCTAAAACCTTGAGCTTCAGCATCTCAGCCGTGTGTCTCTTTTTTTAAGACCAGACATGACTGTACTTGTCAGTGCTTTAAAGCATGCCCTGCTTCGTTTTCTATTTTACTCTAAAGGGGACCATCATTTACGAAATGAATGTCATTTTATATTAAATTAGATTGGAAACTTGCGACTGAGTTAATAAAAACATCAGGAAAGTGTTTACTGAAGTAATAAATTAAGCAATAAGTCTCTGTACTGTACATGTGGACTTTTTTCTAGCTAAAAGTTGCCCCTTGGTAGCCATTAGATTTATTTTATATTATTTTATTTTAAGACATCAATAGGCTTTATTTTTTAGACCTGGAGGATATACCCATGCTTCATATAGATAGTTGATGATGTGTGTTCATTTTAGAGAAATATGATGTTTTGGATTTTTTTTTCTTTTTTTTGACAATGAAAGTATATTTTTGTTTTTAAGTTTATATTGTTTACATATGTAACAGATTGGAATATATAAAGTACAACATATAACATTATATGTTAGTATTCTCTGAATGTGCTTCTCTTTCCTAAAGGCTTGTAGTCATTGACAACTATCAGCACCTGGCTGACTGGCCGATGTATAATGGTATTCCAACTAAGTATGACCTGCGCTGGCTCATAACAAAGTCTCTCTAACTGAAAGGGAGATAAGCAAAGGAGATGATGTTGACCAGAGGAGATCCAGTGTCAGGTTATCAACTGGGCCTGTTTGACTGAATGTGGCCTGGGATAAGAGAAAAAGAGAGAAAGGGCTTTTGTTTCCATTTGGGGCACTGGCTTTGGCTCTTGCCTATCTCGGGCCTTTGCTGGCCCGGCTGACTGGCCCCATTGCACAAGGCTAATTGTTGGCCTGTTGTTTCAGATGAATGAAAGCCATGTTCAACTTATTTGACATGTTTCTGGATGTTTGGGCATGTCATTGAGCATGCTGAATTGATTTTTGCCTTGATAAATGACTATAACGAACAAGAAAACAGATCCTATCTATATATTCATACATATTCATGCAATCTTTCCAGTACATTTGTATTCCTAATATTTGATTCTCTCATTTTTCTATAGCTCTGTTTATGTCCCATGGAAGCTTTTATTTAGTTCTCAGATATCGGTGAAAAGGTTATGAACTGTTGCCTTCTCTGCTCGCCGTGCCTTTTCTGCTGAAAAAAGGCACAGGTTAATGGTCCAAACACAAAACTTAGTTTCACTTATGTGCCAAAAGATACTGAAATTGTTACTAAAAAAATTACTATATGACTTCACCGGTTAAAATGATATTTATTTAGTATGATTTGCGACATTGTACGTGTACCAGTATCAAGACATCTGCATAACTCCAGATTACCAGTTCCTTCAAACGATGCGGTTACATAGACCTGGCGTAGAAACCCATCTATTCTGAGAGAATATTGAATTGTATCTTGTGTTCGACCCTTGTACAATGTGTTTATAAGAAAGTGGTTTACAAACCTCATTTGCCCAAACAGTTGATTAGCAATTTAAAAATAATGACCCTCTTGTCTCTGTTTAGTTTTTTCCCCTTAACTAAGATATTCTTTATAATTTTGGTGTTTCAAAAGACTAAAAAGGAGGAAAATCAGAACAGTGTATCTCACCTGTATAAACTTATGTGCTCTGAAAGGCCTTTTTTTTCAGACCGTGTAAACCCCCTGCCTCCTTTTGCTCTTCCTGTCCTTCTGCTTTCCATATGCCTCTTAGCTCCGCTTTTGTGCTCTCCATTTCAGCCCATTAGGGTCATCAAACAAAATTTATAGCCCTGTGGTCCCTTTCCCCTGAAAGGCCTCTCTCACTATTCTCCATTCCCTAGGGCCCAACATTTTGCTGTGTTTTGTTGTGTGTGTGTGTGCATATGTATAAGTTCACATTTTGACAGCTGACAAAGCTGATTTACAGTGCGAACGATTACAGAATAAAGAGCTGTAGATTAAAACTCTAAACTGTATAAACTGTTGTGGGGAGGTATAAAACAGAGTTTGACACAGAGGGAGCCTATGTTGCTCCAGTGAAGATTTTTTGCTGAAGTAAAATTTCTTACAGTACAATCTGCAAAGACAGCTGCTGTAAATAAAAAGGCATTACTCAGTCTTGTCAAGATTGATGTTAAACCTAAGACAAAGATCCAACTAGAGATAGACGTGCTTTAACCTGAGTATCAGCTGGTGGATAGCAGAAGTAACAGTAGGTAATGCCGTGGAATTTGAGTAGCAGAAATGTTCCTTTTTATAGTTTAGGAGAGGAGATCTTTATTGTCATTATTTACAACAGCAATGGTATCCCAGCCATGCTGTAAGAAATGTGATGGCTTAACTACAGTGACAGTCAAAGAGCAACGAGAGACTGTGGCACCTTGGAAAGGTTAAGTGCTGAAAAGAGAAGTTCTCAATAGTTTTGGGTTCAATTGGGATCTCAGTGTGAACCACTGAAATGTTAATTAGAGACAGCGTATTTAACTATTTTGAAAATAAATGCCATTATCAGTTGTGGTGGTGTGCATTTTTATTTGCCAGATGGGTTAAAAGTTACTGTCGTGAAAAGAAGAGGAACTAACTGACTTGAAGGCAGATAAAAAGAAATAATGCCAGATGTCAGTAAAGTGTTTTTTTCTGTGGGTAGAGGCCTGTAGTAGGGGGAAAATGTGGGGTTTTGTCATTTGGATTTAAAACCATCCCAACACCAACATTTCTTTATTACATAATAAATTTTTATTCATTTAAAAAAGTCTTGTTTTTTTTTTTTCAGGCAGCTTTCAGAAAGAGTTTTTGATTTGAGAATGATTATATGCGATTATATGGTGCGTTTTGCCTTTGTCCACTTGTCATGACATTGGTTTCTCTCATCAACAGGGTCTATACTGTCAGTGTGTTATTGTTCTCATTTCTATTGACTGATGGTAATGGTAGTAAGGAAATTTCAAACTGCACCAGGCTGATTTTTTATCTTAGTATTTTTAAAGCTCATCAGACAGTCCACCACAATAATGCAGAACCAAACAATGAAAGATTCATACAAGTGCTGACATCAAACAGTGCTACAAACCAGAAAACCGCTGCTTTCATGTCTAAGAGGTGGAATGTGAGCCCCAATTCTTGTTTTCTTTCTCGACAGAATGCGTTCCTGCGACGAGAAAGTTCACGAGGCGATGGGACAGTCCCTTCTAGACCCAATCGGAAAGGTTCAGTAGGTCGTGGGGGTGTCCTTTTGGTGGATGAGGACACTGACTTATTAGATACGATCTTCCAAAATGGCAGACAAGTGAACCCACGATTAAAACCTTCCAGAAATGGACCTAAGGGAAGCCAGAAAGGGAAACCTGAACTATCATCTAAAAATATGGAGGAAAACATTACCACAGAGAAGAAGAAAGATTCTAATGAGAGGACTTCATCACTGTTTCCTGGAAAGCCTTCAGATGATATAATAGACTTGGACATTGGAGGTTCTCCTAAGAAGCCCTCGCTAGGTTTTCCTGCACCTCCTAAGATCCCTTCAGATCCCAGATCCGCCACAGATTCCAGCAAAGAGACCACGACTATTTCACCTTTACCTGATGTCAAGGGGAGCTCCCGCACCACGCAGAGTTCCATACAGTTTGATCGTAGACGTGAGCACAAAGGCAGACTACCAGAAAAAGGCCGCCCTGCAACTGTAGCCATTGTGTCTAGAGATGGAAACCTGGTTTTGGGCTCAGATGGCAAAATGTACCGGCTTCAGAGAGGACCACCTGGCCGAATGGGTCCGCCCGGGCTGGAAGTAAGTGGCCTTTTGGTCTTCTCATTTCTCTTTAAAACCCGTTTTAATTCAATTCTATGATCTGTTGTAGTTTGCTCTCTCTCATGACCATATCTCAGTGAGAATTTTTTTGCAGAGTTTCAAATTATTCATTTTGATTATCAAAGCGAAGGCCTTCCTGTTTGTTTAAAAGTAAATTGGATGTATTATGTCAGTCTATTGTTGGATGAGATGAAAAAAAAAATCTTTGTGAATGAAAAGAGTGTAACGACTGTTTGCTTTTACAGCTTACAAGCGCTGTTCTCCATCAGCTGCCATATGAATCTGATTAGGGCTGGTTACACTCTTCAAACATATGCTGTCTTTGTTGCTGTGATGTGAGCGCTCGCGCTTAGGGAGTCTCAGCCGTTTGTCATAGCATTACACAATATGACAAGCTTACCCTTTGGCTTCCAAGTTATCTGATTGGTAGGGAGGAGTAAAGTCAGTTCATACTGTCTAGTTGGAACACTTACCTGGTTTAAGAAGTGGGTTTTAACTGTGACTGCAGGGCAGACAGAACCAAAAGCAGACATCACATCTGGTTACGTCTGGAGTCACGCTGCCATAAAATCCACAGGATCACTCAGCACGATTAATGTGATTAGACCCGGCCAGACATGAGGGAAAATGTCCTGTTGGCTTTTCTGTCCACATACGCGACACAACAGGTTCTTCTTGATCATCTTGAATCCTATCTCAGTGTAGAAAAAAGCATGTTTCAGGAAAGTACCAGGCTGCAAAAATTAATTGATAAAGGTATTTAAATTATGTATCAAAACGACTCAAAAGGCTGTCTAAGTCTAATCAACACATATGTAAATTTCTGATGATAATTAATTGTATATTTTCTTGATTGCCTACTGGAAGCACCAAAAGAAGCCACACACAGTTCCTATCAATTTACAACAGCATTACTGAACAGTATAACCTGATACGTCTATCTTAAACCTAGTGTTTTATTGTTGTAGGTGTAGGGAGGGAGCTCTTGTAAAATGAATACCTTTTGCTCCTCAATGTGCCACAAGCTGTGAGGTTTTACAAGGATCGAGTATTATCAGGTCACCTTTTTTGCCTCTACAAAGTAGTAGAAAAGTCTTAAATATCAGGGATAAACTGTCACTTATCTGTGGCTTGTTAAAGTTGCTGATAAATACTGTTTTGTATCGTGACAGCTGAGTTATCCTCACTACATTTTGTCTTTTTCGTTTATTGAGAGTTAATGTTTCCACAGGGTTGCCCTGGTGAGCCTGGCCTCCCTGGGTTTAAAGGTGATAAGGTAACAGAAGCTTGTTTATAATCTAGTAAGTTATGATGATATGTTAAGTTAAAGCTGCTTCTGAAATAATATTTCAGATGGTATCTAATATTTAAACCTCAGTTTCATTCCAAGACATGTTTTAATACCTTCCGCTAACTCCTATGAAGGTTATTTACGCCAAAGTCCAGTATTCTATCAAATAAAACAAGAACTGATATATTATTTACCCACATGAATTGATTTATCTTGCACAAACAGGGTAAGACAGGCCCTGAAGGGAGACAAGGAAAAAAGGGGGAGAGGGGACCTCCTGGACCGCCAGGTTTACCAACCCTCTACCTTTGGAGGAACACTGCTGAGGAATGGGCTGCATTCCAGGTACAATGTTCTACTATATAATACTTAAGCTTAGCCTGCTCCACTTTGTGATATTACAAAGTGCAGGGCCAGGGGCATGGTACATCCTGAGCAGATTACCAGGACACCACAGAGCTAACACAGACATCTACAGACTCTTAGATTCACACTTATAGCAAGTTTAGAATCATAGATTACTCTGACATGCAAGCATTCAGACCATGGGTGGAAACCAGAGTACCTACAGGAAGAAAGTGCAAACTCCACACAGAAAGACCCCCAGGAGGAAACCTGTTGTTGGTTTACCAACTGCTTCTTTGGCCTTCCATTAAACATCAAGGCACCAAGTACAGAACGCCTCAAATAAGTTGTTTTTATATGTTCCTCTCTCCTTTGCCCTCATATAATTTATTGTGAGTCACCTAAAGGACTAAACCCAGATTCCCCGACTATCTGTGAAACCTTTAACCCTTCGGTTATCGTGCATGCAAGTTGATGATCTGTCCTCATCTGTTTAATCTGTTTCCATTGGACACAGCTGTGTGTTGTATAAGGCACGTACTTATACACACACGCATATAGTATGCCAGCATGATGGAGAGCTTCAAGTCAGTTATTGAAAAAAGATGACAGAAATAAAAGTCTGTTAGTGGTTTGTGAAGGCGATTTGTTACCTTTGTTACTTTGAACTATATGTGGACAACCTGCTGTGGTCACTATTTGTTACTTAATCTGTGTTTCCATTTTTCTTGTAGCAAACCAGTTTCTACCAGTTGCTTGCTGCAGGTTGGCCTGTAAGTATGCTGTTCTCTTCTAAAAGCTGTTCTGTGTTTCGTTTGTTTCTGTGAATCTGAGGCGGGTTTCTTCTCTGTGAGCTTGCAGAGTAGAGAAGGCCCCGAGGGACCACCTGGAGAAATGGGCAGGCCTGGCAGACAGGTTAGAGAAGAGTTGATTTTGCAGTATATTAGTACATGTTACGAACATGTTCCCATGTGTTTTAGTGATTTTCTTTCTCAGGGGCCACCTGGTGAACCCGGGGAGCGAGGAAGACTGGGGATGCCAGGAGAGATGGTAAGCAAACAAAGTATGGCATTAATAAAAAAATGTGTTGTAAGGCCACAAATTTGATTTAGCTTTGCCAGAGTAGATGTAGAAAATAACTTGAGATAGATGGATGGATCTGGAATTCCAGCAGCAAATTTAATACCAAATGCAATGAGCTGACACATGTTAATACATGAACCCTGTCCTGAAACATCTTCTTTACATGTTTAATCTTATTATTTGGTTTTAGTCTTGAATGTGATGAATATCTCTAATTTGAGTACACTTTGCCAACATTAAATCACAAAAATTACACACCCATTTTTAGTAAAAGCTGACACATTTTGGTGTCGCTGGAAACATTGGGTGGTTCATCAAAGCGAACCAGCCAATGTTGGAGATTGAGCAAGTCCATTGTGGACGATTAAGTGCTAATTTGAATTAAGCGTCACATAGCTGGTTCAGCAGAGTGAGTGCGGTTAAAGGGAGTGGGTGTTTGGAAACCCCGTGTGCATGAAACTCCCAGTGATGTAACCATTCTCATATTTAGAGAACAAACTTTTTTTCTTTTACTGCAAAATTAAGACATTGCATATTTTCTGTGAGTAAATTTGATTACACTGAGCCATAGTTAATCAAATTTTCTATTGTGTTATTTCATAAGTTTCACATTAACTCAGTGGGACCTTGTTATTTGTCACTTATTGCCTGGTTTTATTAAATCTGAAAACCTCTGACTTGATTTGTTTGAGTGAACGGCTTTTTAAGGTAGAGGTAATTTTTACATCCATCTCGAAAACAGTCTCAAAATACATAAACATGAGTCCTGGAAGTGGGCTCTGACTGTATGAAAACTGAAAGCCAGGGCCGTGTATTGTGTGAGGTCTCAGCTGGGTAATGAGAAACAGTGTGGTTTAGGATTGTTGGAAACACTCAGTCACCTTTGCTGCCTGTAATGTTTGGACCCATGTGGCAGAGAATATTGATCTACTGTTTGTGTTTGTTTGTGTCTGAGTCACTGTGTAGTCTACGCTGACAAAGCACCTTGCTGTTTGTGCAAAAATAATCAGACATCAGCACTGTAAGCAATACTAGGGTGTGTCAGCATCAATCATGGAAAATTCAAATGTGTTACTGACGTTAAAAAAATCCCAGATAAAGGCTCTGTAAAATCCTATTAAAGCAAAAGAACACAAAGTAATTGATGAAATGTAAATGGATTAAAAGTCCCTGTTTTGCATAATAATCCTTTTCAAATAGTATTATTGCTATATTAGTTAAGGTACTATTAATATAGTACCTTAACAGTGCTATATTAGTACTGTTCAAGATGCTGGTGGTGGTGTAATGATGTGGGGGATCCTTTCTTGACACACTTTGGGTCCATTTGTACCAAATGAACATTTTTTGTGTACCACAGCCTACCTGAGTACTATTTCTGAATATGTCCATTTCTTTATGACCACAGTACCCATCTTCTGATGGCTGCTTCTAGCAGGATAATGCTCCATTTCACAAAGTGATTTCTTTCTTGAACATGACAGTAGGTTCAGTGCACTCAAATGGCCTCCACAGTCACAAGCCTCAATCCAACAGCGCACCTTTGTGCAATGCTATCATGCCAATATGGGCCTGAATCTCTGAGGAATGTTTCCAGCAGCTGGAAAATCAAACTGATTTCTCAGAAGTAAGGCAGCTCTGAAAGCATAAGAGGGTAAAACCTGTCATTAGCAAGGTGTACCTAATGAAGGTCGAACTTGAATAAAAGACTGTGTCTCTAAAATCACTGGCTATGAGGTGACTCAAGACAAAATCGCGTCCCAGTGTTTTAAACCTAAACAAAAGGAAAGCTGTACTAAACTAAACAGGGTGTAGGTATTGCTCATGAAGTTAAGTTTTCAAGTCAAAAGATGGACATGGGATTTAAAGTTATCTGGTTCAGGGGTCCCAGTATAGCTCACTGGTTGAGCATGTGGCCTCATGCATGTCTTCTCCCACTCTCTCCCCCCTCCTGAATGTTGCACTATCAAAAAAAGGCAAAAATGCCCCGAAGATCTTTTTTTTTTTTCAATCCAGTGAATGTGTGACAAAAATTAAAAGTAACACAAAATTAAAATAGTCACATGCCTACAAGTAAGTGTCTTGCATAAACCAGTAATATAAAATACCCCGCTCTTCATGTGAGAGTAGCATGGCCATCATTCTAAGCTGAATAAAAATGTAGGTTTTGTCTATGGAGCCATTCACACATTGTATGTTTTTGTAAGTATGGCCATGTTGAATCTGTAGGCTGAGATTCAGGATGTTTATCCATTATTACGCTGACTTGACTAGTGTGGCACAGTATTGCAGTGGTTAGCATTGCCTCACAGCCAAAGTTTGCTGTGCAGAGTTTGCATGTTCTCCCTGTGGCTGTGTGGGTGTCCTGGTGTTACTCAGGTTTCCACCCACAATCAAAACATGCATGTTAAGTTAACTGGCGATTCCAAATTAGCCATAGATGCAGATGTGCGAGAGTGTGGTTGTGTGTTCATCTGTGTTAGCTCTGTGATGAACTGGCAACCTGTCAAAGGTGCCTTTTGCTGTATGTCAGCTGACATATAGGCGTGATGGTGATGGTGAAGTGCTACACTGAAGAAACGGCAGGTGTAAATGTGTGTCATGATGACTTGTATGGTGAATTAATCCACAAACTGTTTCGATCAAACTGATTTTCATTCATACCGCCTAGTTTGATCTCCAGTGGGCCTCTAAATGTTTCCCTTTCTTTTAGACTAGAGAAGTACGAATGCTCTGAAAATTTTGAAATCATTTGCAAAACAGATCAACAGTCTGAAATATATTTTAAAAAAGATGCAATTTAAACAATGTGTTCACGTGTTTTTCAGCATTTAGTCCGTATGTTCCTACAAAGAAACTGATCTACATCAAAGAGACTCGGCACAACTCCTTACCTTAACCACCCCATGTGATTGTTGTACGTTAAGCCGTGGTTAATTATTTTTTTGAGTAAGAGGGGGGAAAAAAACACAGATAACTGAGATACCTGGATAAGATTAAATTAACACTTTTTCTTAAGATGATTCATAACCAACATACACAGTAATACAGTTTCCTGGTTTATACTTGAGTGGAAACTCCAAAAGAAGGGCCTCTGTTCGCAAACCCATCTGGTGGGCTGGATTTGTTTCTTTTCGACGATAGCGGCTTAGGTCATTTGTAAATTTGTGGCCTTTTGTTGTAAACTGAATATATTTGAGGTTTTGGACTGTTGAGCAGACAGCGAACAGCACACAGACAGCAGTTGTAAACATCAGCCTGGGTTCTGGGAAATGTAGTTGTTGTGATTTTACAGTATTTTATCATCTTTTGTAGAATAAATTGGTTAATTAAAGTTACTTAACAGCTCTTTGACCTTCTGCATGCAAAGTTTATATAGTGCATTTATAAGTAGCACAGAAACTTTCAGTGAACTAAGACCTTATTGTTCATAACAGCTAAATTGGCTCTGGTGGAAACACATAATAGCAGGTTACAGTATAAAACAATAATTAATTCAACTCTCGTAAAACCCAGTTGTCATTTAAAACATTACAAAACGTACCTGCTTAAATAATTCATCATCCCAGGGTTATTCAGTGCCAGCACAGGTGGTTTAGCCATTCACTGTGAATCAGCACATTTTCCACCTGAGTTATTGCACAGCACAATCTTCTAGACAGTGTGTTGCTATATAGGCGATACCTTGTCTTTGTGATGAATGGCCGCACTAAGTTGGGGAGAGAGCCAGCGTCTTCACAGTCCACACTGATAATTTGTAATATCTTTCCCAGTGTGAATCTCTGTGCTCCATGGATTTTACTCGCTGCAGTTCCAGTTTATTTGATTATATAATTGTATCTTTTACATTGTCAGGTTTGATAGTTGTCTTCAAGTAACAAGACAACCATATCAGAAGTAAAATATCAAAACTATCCACCAGCAAGCTGCTGTATGAGCATTAAGTGTCTGATTTGTGCTGTCTGACAGGGGGATCGAGGTCCTCGGGGCCCTCCAGGACGATCCGGGACTGCAGGGCGAGATGGGGACAATGGGGAAGATGGTCAGCCGGGGTCACCTGGTGTTCCTGGATCACAGGTGGGCATATTCTGTTTATGTTAACTGTTAAACAACACGCAGAGTATGGGTGACTGTGATACAGATAGTAAACTAGTGTATGTTGAGTGTTTTCTGTTGAAACCTTCAGGGCCCGTGGGGATACAGGGGAGAGCGAGGACCTAAAGGGGAAAAAGGTGATGAGGTGAGTAATAAAACAGCACAGCTGTTTTTTGATTGAACACAACTGTTTGTTGTTTAAACATTTGATTTACTGTTGTGAAATTATGTGTATGTATCGGCAGGAACATATTTAGACTCTGTGCAGTCTTACTGTCACCTTTTAGCTTTAGTTAATATTTGCTGTCACTGTAGTTCAGATTCAAGCAGCTTGTCTAATTGAAGCTTATTATGTTTTCTTGTGACTGGCAGTGATGGTGTCTTCTTTTTTAGAAATGTTTTCACAGGTCAGTGTTTTCAAGTGTTAACAGAAGAAGCTCAAATTCTCAATTCTTATACTTTAAATCCACATTTAATGAGGTTTTTTTTAAGCAGCTTCTGCTCAAAGGGGAAAACATTTACTTTGAAACGTCAGTTATGTGCAATTAATTGATTTTCATGCATATAGAAAAAATTATTTAAATGATGGATGTGTTTTTTGCTAATGTCTCCAGGGTCTTACTGGCCCCAGAGGTCCAAGAGGTGAAGTTGGTGAACCTGGTGAGAAGGTACTCTTTGATGAATTTTATTTTTTTCATAAATCTTAAATATATAAATTAGAATTACATTTTGTAAAGACTGCACACTGGTGCATTGTGGCTTGCTTTTAGGAAGTGCACCAATCATTTAAAACATTAGACCAGTCAAAGCTGAAGTGAATATTTCTAATTGTCTCATAACATTTCCATGAGCCAAAGCAGATATTTAACAGCAAATTAACGGTCAGGTTTTCTAATCAGTATGTTGGATGTGGGAAACCCTGAGCAGCTTTGAAAAGGGTCAGTACTGTGACACATCCAAGTCAGGGTGTCTCCAAAACAGCTGGGTTTATGGGTTGCTCCGGGTCAACAGTGCTGTCGATAGTGGTCAGAGGAGGGGTAAACAATAATCCAGTGGCAAGATGTTGGGAGGTCCTGTGCTAGATACCACCTAGAGGTCTTGTAGAGTCCATGTTTCATTGGGTTGAAGCCATTTTGTTAGGACCAAGTATATTAGACAGTGGTCATAATGTTTTTCTCTCCCTGCATGTGGATCTAAAGATATCTGTTTTCAAAATCTCTTTTGTTTTCAAATTTCTCTCCTTGTGTAGGGTGGAACTGGTTTACCTGGTCCACAAGGCCCTGTTGGACCCCGTGTGAGTGTCTTTTATGCTTTGCTTTATATGTGCAAAAAATGAGAAATTTCAGTTTTGTTTTGTTTTGTTTTCTTTACATGATATTTATAACTCCTTTAAAGAACAAAAGGTGTATTGTGAGCCAGGAGCAGTTTTCCCTTTATCTCTTTTACAAAGGAGCTCATACTCTGTAGAGTCAACTGGACAAGATGCCAGCACATACATTAAAAATTAAAAATGTAAAATCTTATGCAATAGATTTCTTATTACATCCAACTAGTGTAAAATAAAATGAACAAAAACCTTTGTTAAAAAAGGACATGCGCTCTGTAATCCTGTAATTTTAATGTCTAATTCAGGCACCCTTTGAACTTTCAGTTTCAAACGATGAGGCATTCACTCGTGCTTTACTCGTTGGTCTATCCTTGGTTTTACTTTGATTCTGCCTGTCAAGAAAATGGAATCGCTGACTGAGCTTTAGTACCATTAATCCTTGCTTTGTATACACTCTACCCCATGTACTTTAATGGTATACTGCTATTAAGCTGACATCTTTAATCTTTTCTGCAGGGGCCTCAGGGAATTCGAGGTGGCGCTGGGCCAGAGGGACCCCCTGGGCCTGATGTGAGTGAGCCGCTGTCTAGTCTGACTCTAGTTCTTAAAGCCTTAAAAGCAAATAGTCCTGTTTTTAGTTTGTGCCTTGCAGTGTCATGAATGATGATACCAATACCTGCATTATTTTTTTAGTCTTTTTTTTGGTTATCCTATTTTTGAGACTTATTGCTGCTATTTATTGTGGTGATCTATTCATTGAAAGGATTAGCCAAACTACAAGTGCACAGTAGTTATCCCATGTCAAGCAAAACAAATGGAATTTATACTAAAACCAAATTACGCATTAGACAGATTTTTTTCCTTTTTTTTTTTTTTATAATAAAAGGTTTTATTTTACTTAAAGCCAAATTAGGGGCAAGTGGTAATGCCTGTTTTTTTTCTGCATTCTTAAATGTATTAAAAAGTTTTATTCTTTGTCTGTTATTCATGGTGTTTTGTGGTTATTACCAGGGGGAGAGTGGACTGGATGGTCTCCCAGGTCTGCCAGGGCCGCCGGTAAGCAGGCGGACATTCAGTGATTAATTATTAGTCTGTTTGTGCAAATTCCAGATGTACCTGCAATTATGTATGTGTGTGTCTCTGTGTGTCACAGGGTGCACCAGGTGCTACAGGACGAGTTGGCGCACAAGGAGTTAATGGCTCAAGGGTACAATCACACCTCAAGTCTTTATTTTGGCTCAGTTTGCCTGCAGGTTAAAGATGATTTCCTCATGAGGCAGAAACTAATAATCACTTTGAAAATATATATTTCTCTCAGTCTGTTTGAATTTAGAAACACATATATACAATACTCAATTTGTAATGAAATTACCCAAAAGACATTCACGAAACTGGATTTTTTAAGGATTTAATGACTTCTCAAAATTACGGTATAAGCAATTTTCAAAAAATGTTTTACTTAAAAGAAGTTAATGTTTTACAAAGATAATTAAGTAAGGTATCATTTACGGTACAGTCGCACTGGGGAAAACAGTGGTTGGAGAATGCAGCATGGAAAAAAAACAAATATTGTGACCATGCAGAAGGAACTTGCAATCTCATTGCTTTTGAGATGGTTGCTCTGAAGACAAGGACCGGGTCTGCAGCCACTTGCAGTCAGTTGCTATCTTCCAAATACCTTTGATGCATGGCGATAAAAAGCAATAACATGCAGTCAGTCTGCTGTCAGTTTGCTATCAGTATGTGATTGAATGGGATCAACTTGGCAATTGTATACAATCTCTCTGAGATAATACGGAAATTAGATACGATAAATTGGCAAAAATAGAACTTTTGTGGTGGTCTACATACACAGAAAGATTTAAAACAGAAATTCCTCCACTTTAACTGCAAAGCGACTTGCAAACCTGACTCAGAATGATTGCAAACCTGTTGCAATCTTTATGAGAATGAATGCAATTAGTCGAGGATAGATCACAGTTGCTTGGAGACAGGTTACCTCAAACCAGGCGACCTGTGCAATTACCTTGTGATCAACAGTGGTCACCTAGAGGTTAAGGGTGTTGCACAGTTTGTTGGGAACAAATTGGTTGCCGCAGCTGCTTATAGTCAATCACCAAATGTCCTGTTTGTATTCTAGTGTGACTGAGCAATTAGAGACATCTCCCCCCCTTCTCAGTATACTGGAAATTAATAGTACTTGTCTTGTGGTGCCCCCCCAAAAAATAAAAAATTCACTGCAATCTATCTTTGCAGAAATCATGACCCAGTTCTCAAAAATATCTCCATAGTTTGTTGTGAGCAGTCATGTAGGGACATTTTTCTTTCCACTGAACCACACCCAGCAACTGTTTCCTCTGTGTAAAAGAAACTGAACGTTGTGGCTAGAGGCTCGTGTTTGTGTCAGCATGACACGCTGTAAACACTGATGGTACTCCCCTCACTTGATGATGCAGCCTTTTTTTGATTGGTGGATGTAAACTGCAGAAAGAAAATGGACATTTCTGTTGGTTTTCACCCATTTTTTAGGTTACTTTGCAGGGTCTGGGTGGTTGAAGGAGTTAGAGTTGTAAAGGGTTGTCACTTTGAGTACCACATGGCAACTGCTGTATACATGTAATGGATGGCTTCAACAGAAGGCAGACATCTCTACAGCCAACCCCCCAAAATGTGGGTCGTGACACTAAAACAGTTTAGATGAGATACTTACAGCACATTATCCAAATATGTAACAATGATTTGATGTGAAATATTTCTCTATAATAAAGCAAATGTAAATGTACTGATCTGATGCGTTATGTGTGACATCAGTCTAAGCCCAGATTAGTTAACAGGTTACATCCCGCCTGTGTGTGAACTCTTTATTTCTTTCAGGGGGACGTTGGACCTGCTGGCAGTGTTGGCCCTAAAGGCCCACAGGTATAAGCTTTGATTGGTTATGTATATGCTGCAGATAATGAGCTGTTTGGAAATGTTTAGACACTGTGTTTGACATAAAATGTTTCACCTGCCTTTGCTTTTGTGCAGGGGCCTCCAGGTTTTGAGGGACAGATTGGACCTCCAGGACTCAGAGGACCCCAAGTGAGTAGAGTTCAAGGCAAGACTGTTGATGGAAGCTTTTAACTTCAGTTGAGTTGCTGCTCCTTTCACTCAGCTGTCAGTGAAACAACGTCCAAGAGGTTAATGCCAGTCTGTCCATTTTAACAGGGGCATCTAGGATTGACGGGTTCTCCTGGCCCCAAAGGAGATCCTGTAAGTTTGTTTATTTTTTTCTGGTTTGGTATTTTCATTTAATAATTTAGCTGAAAAAATGTTAAGTAGCAGCGTATTAAAGGCGTATTTCATTAGTTTTGTTGATTGTTTTTCATTTAGTCTTAACCCTTAGTAATGCCATAAGGGCTGATAAAACAGGGTGGATGCTTTTTTCATATGTGTCTCTTCTTGGTGTGATTGTGTGAGAGAGAAACATGGGAGGAAGAGATGAAAGAATGGAGAGGCCAAAGCTGCCAAATGAAAACTATTTGATTTCATAAGTAATATCATTATTAGTTTTAATTCATATATAGCCAATAGCTGTTTTTTATGGTATGTTAGGCTGTTTACTTCAAGTGTTTTTCCTAGAGGGATAATGCATTAACTTTATCTTGCAATGAAAATGCAGTCGATTATATTACTCCTCGATGTCTATATACAACACAGTCTACAAACAGTCTATGGTCACGTGTGTGCACATCCCAGTTCTGCACAGGATACATTTTTGTTTTATTTGATCGTAGCTCTTCTACAAGGTGTGATTAAAACATTCTGAGACCAGCGCCATAAAAATCAAAAACCTTATCTGATTTTAATTTGTCCAATTTCACGTTCATGGTCATCTTCCCATGCACATCTGGACGTTCATTTAACGCAGCTTTCATTTTTAGATCTCTCAGTAGAGCTCCAGCATGGCCCCTTAGGGGGCTCAACCTCCTCCAGAGTGTATGATGTAGCAGATTACAGAGAGCCAAACGTGGGGAGTGGTGGTGAACAAAGACTGTGTTTGTGTGGACAAAAAGCTTCAACGTTTTTTTAATGTGCTCTGAGCCAGTGAGAGACGGCAAGCTGGAATGCACTGGTATCCCATCAGATGCCTCAAGTCGTTGCAGTAGATAGAATGCTGACAGCATGACTCTGTGGGATGAATTCCTGGTGCACGATCAGATAGATGCTGAAAAAAGTGATGAACATGCTCCTTGTCTCGCCTCTCACCTAATGCTCTGCCTTTGGGCTTGGAAAGTAGTGTTGACTCTTCATGTAAAAACTGCTTGGTTGTAGCTGGAGACCCAGTTCCCATAACCTGCAAAGATCCTTCACATGAAATTCTGGTCAGTGTGAAACAGAAGTTGACGTTTTCTCTGTTCAAGTTTGAGGCCCATTGTTGAAATCACAGAGCACAAAATCCAAGTTGTCAGAAAAGAACATCCAAGGAAATGATCCGCATGTTTGATTTGGCAAATATTTTTACACTGGGTGCCCTTATTACTTATCCGGGCTTGGGACCGGCACTAGGAGTACATTGGCTTGCGACCCCACCCCCATGGCTGGATTAGGAAAGAACACCCAGGGAATAATCTAAAAGATTGTCACGCTGAAAGCTGACTGGACATGCCCTAAGAGATGACCTTGAATGTTAGATGAGCCAAATTTTGATCAGGAAAGGTTTTTATATCTTAGGGGTCTGTTTTGTGAATCTCTTTTTGGAGCTCTCTCCTTGAGGTGTGTCACGAAGATCCTTCACGGTAGCGAAGAGCGAACGATTTGCAAGTGATGGGAGGAGAGAGGTCTGTAGGAAACATAAGTTAGCAGTAGACACCTGGTGCTTTTCATTTTGTTTTCAGATTTTCATCGTGAGAAATAAAGCTTGACCCAAACCCACTACTTCAGTTTTATCTGTTAAGTCTTGCAATTGATGGGAGGCCCCAACTGTTTTGCAGTTTAATTTTAAGTGTGTTTTAAGTATGATTTTAGTTGATATCATATTAAAACAGCATGTCTAATATAGTTTCTATGTATGCTTAATGTACATGATGAAAAGTTTACAATAGTGTACAAACAATGACAGAAAAAACAAAACAAAACTGAATTTTAGTGTTTTCTGTTTCCTTTTGATGTCAGGGGCCTGTGGGGCCTGTGGGGGCCCGGGGGGATCCTGGCTCAGAGGGACCCATGGTGAGCAAACACTTGTTCAGGCCATTACATCATTACATTACAGTTATAAACCTGCATGTATAAATATTGTGGGAGCAGACAGAATGTTACAAAGAGATACCTGAATCCACTCTCAGTTGTTTGTGGGGCTTTTTTTTTTTCTTTTTTCCTGTGACTTTTGTCATCACAGCAGCTCTACTTCACAGTTTAAACTTGCAGCTTGTAAAATGTGTTTTTCAGTTTCTCTAAAAGTGCTACAGAGAGGGAAAAATGCTGCAGCCTCACAGTGCCATCTACTGGCTGTGATGGCTCATTACTGGATGCTGCTTCTTAGCTCTTCACATTCTCCTGGGATTTACTCGTTTCACAGATTAATCCTTTTCATTTAGACATCGCCATCTTCTGATTTATAAAACAATGCTCTTAGCAGTAATCTGCTTCTGAATCATTGACTAATGTGATTTGTGTGGTATTATTTTATATTCCCCACATTAAAATGATAAAAGTTTCTTTTTCTTTTCCTTTTTTTTTAAATTGACAGGGTGCACCAGGGAGAACGGGTGATGTGGGTTTTCCTGGAAGAACGGTAGGTGCTCATGATGAACATATTTACAGCACAACACATTTGAGTGAACCTTTCCTTTAAACATTTTTTTCCTTCACAGGGTAACAGAGGACCAGACGGGGAAAAGGGTGATCCAGGAGTTAAAGGCGACAGAGTATGAACCTGAAACTCTTTGTTTGTTAACACCGACAGACTGATAAAGCCTCTAATGATGTGGCTTCCGTGTCTGTAAAGGTTTTTTTTACTAATGATCTTTTTTTTAAAAATTCGTTCGAACTGTACGACAGATACAGTGCGAATGAAAAAGTTACACCTATAAAAAAAAGCAAAACTCTGCTGCCCTTTTCGGTCCCCTCCACAGAGTTACCATTCTGACCATTTACATAATTTCTCTAGTCTTCTGATATGTTTTGTCACGTCGGCTTATAGATTTCAGCAGATGCAAATTGTCTCACTCAGACAGCTGCCTTATGCTCGTCTGTGCCCGGTGCCACCCTCTATTACACTGATCCCATCTAATAGCACCGTGACTGTCACATTATCACTTCTCATATTAGCCGTGATTAAAAATTCATTGCCGGCAGCTGTTTATTCCTTTTTTTTCACCGGGAACCCTAATAATATGAGAACTTTTGGGACATTTATCATGTTAGCGGTGAAACCTCAAATATGTGTGCTTCCTCAGGACAAATGACATTCACTCAAAGAATTTGATGCTTTTATCATTTTGCTTCTAATTTATGTCAAATTAAGTTGTGGTAGCAGAAACGAACCCATCACATCCAGCCAGTGTGCTTCCCAAAATGTCAAAGGTCTCCTTTAACATCTCATGTGCTGTAAAGTCGGTGTCTGAGTAAGAAAAAAAATCTAGATTTAATAACAATTTGAACTTTTTTTTCAGGGTATTCAAGGGGCAACAGGCATTAGCGGTCCTCAGGGAGAGAGGGGCCTCGTTGGATTCCCAGGTTTCCCAGGAGCCAAAGGCCAGCCTGGCCCTAAAGGCACTGAGGTACAGTGTGTAGCACTGTGGTTAAACTTATTCATGGTGATCCCATTGTGCTACAGGAGCTGTGTGCAAATTCATCTCTGGCAGAAAAGTCAGTTCTGAGTTTCAACAATCTTGAATTAACCTCAAGAAAGTTAAACTTTTTATGATACAGTTCAAAATACTCATAATAAACACAATAAACTATGTGGCATGGTGTTTTGCGGCTTAATATTGTATAACATGCTCTGTTATCTGGAAGCGTGCCTTTTGAGAATGAAAAAACAAGATGCGCTTGACTGACTTTATATATTTTCCACTCAGGGCATCGATGGCGAAACTGGCCTTCAGGGAAAACAGGGCAGCCGTGGGTTAAAGGTCAGTGATGATTTATGTGTCTGAACACCACAAAATGTCAGATGACTTCATATGTTGTTCCAAACGTTCAGTTTAACTACGTAACAGAACTTCCAGTGACCTCCTGAATATAAATTTGGTGGCAAATGCTCTCACATCCTTCAGTCCACACCGTCAGTCTCTAATGTAGTTTCACCACCAAATAACAGCATAGATAACGATAAACAGAAGTATGACTTATTTCTGTTCTTGTTTTTCTTTCTTTTGTAATAAAAATACAATCATATGATTTTAATATGATTTAGATACAATTGCCACAAATCCGGACAGCTGATTGAGTCATTATAGTCACTAATATCTGAGCATCTTTAAAGGGAAACAGAGGACCAGATGGACGTGATGGCAAACCAGGACCCAGGGGGAACAAGGTATTGAACTCCATGTCAAATAAAAGATGTTTGAATACACGCTTTTTTTTTTTTTTTTTTAAAATTTTTTTCATTTTTTTTTTTTTTTTTTTTTTTAGAAATTTTATCAAGTTCATATATATGTCAATATTAATTCATTCATATTAATCTGTTCCTTTTGTTTTCCCCAGGGGTTGACCGGACAAAGAGGTCATCCTGGCCATCCAGGCCCACCGGTAAACTTATAATGTAGCTTTGGTTAGAGTAAGATTTGGCAGCTGGGGGAACGCTAAGATCTGGTGTAGCATTTCAGGGTAGGGAAAAGAATCACTTAGAAGTTAAGCATGTAAAAATTTATATTGACGTCCAGTACATTTATTTCATTTCAGTTTCAATTTCAGTTTTATTTTATAGCGCCAAATCAAAGCAACAGTTGCCTCAAGGCACTTTAGATTGTAAGGCAAAGACCCTTCAGCTGACATGTGCTGCTGCTGCTATTGTGCTGTGAGGTTTACTATTGTTGTGGATTTACATTTAACCTTTATATAAATAAATATTACTTTAAATATGACAAACCTGAGCAAACTTCAATTTGTTTTCAAGTCACTTCATAAAAAAACCAAAAATCTTTAGCAACACATCACATATAGATCCACTATCTTATTAAAAGAAAATCTAGCATGATTTCAAAGCTTTAAATTTAGGTTTATTAAAACCCAAGCAATCCTTTTGACATGAGCTTCCCCCTGGGAAATATGGCCTCTTTACATTTAGCTTGCACGCTCATTGTGGTGCAAACTGGACAGATATTGTTTCAAATATTAGAATCGTTTATGCTAGCTCCCCTTTGGTTTTGCTAGCCAGAGAACTCTGCTAAATGCTGAAGTTCTGTGACCACAACTTTATTAATGTCTGCAGCATGAACGCATCACAGTGATGAGAAGGGAAAAAAAGGATCTGCTGAAGGTTTAAGCAGGCTGTAGGATGGGATCATTTTCTGAGTACTGACCAAGTATGCTGTCAGCTGGAAGCACCTCCAGGCTGCAGCAATCAAAAAATTAATTCTCTTGACAGTATTATGTATTAAACTGCTTGTCAGATTTGATTATTCAAAACTGCAAGTGCCAGAATGCAGTTCCAGATCATTCTGGTCCACTTTAACCCCTGGTTAAATATTCAAGTTGCAAAAAAAAATTTAAAAATAAATTGACTACAAATTACAAGTTACAAATATAAGCCTCAGTAGCTACATAGAGTTGCAGTTGAAATGTTTATAAACTATATATCTATCATATAATCTGTATCTAAATTTCATTACAATCCTCCATACAAGAATTGATTTACATAATTTTATTCATGTTTAAAAATGTTTTAGCATTAGAGGATTGCAGAATTTAATTAGTCAAATTTCCCAATATACATATACAGTAAACACACATTCCTGTGTAAAAAACAAAAAAAGAAAAATCTTTCCTACATACTGTTCGGTAATATCTGGCTGAGTTACACTACAGAGAGTTCTACAGGATAAACAGTTTGCATTTGTGAGTCTGTATGTGTTTCTCCTCATCTCCTTTCAGGGTTTGCCGGGGCCACCTGGAACAGAGGGAGCAGAAGGAAAGCCTGGTACACAGGTTCCCATTCTCTATCATATTTCAATCCCATCACCTGAAAATGCTACGTGTGTGTTTGTGTGTGTCTGCATTTACTCCTGTCTTGTTCTGTATTGCAACAGCATGTACTGTATTATTTAGTGAATTACTTATATATATGAACTCATTTCACAAACATTTTATCACTTGGGTTTAGTCCCAGTTTTGCCTTTTAGAGGGAAGAGACACTACAATGCACATCATGCCCTTTAAAACTGTGTGACTGCTGAATACAGATTTTAAGCAGTGATGATGGATTTGCCCTCAAACTGTCAAAACTGACTCCCAAGCTGAGGGGAAGGTGTCTAATAATTGTTGGTTTAAACAGCAGGAGGCAGTCTTGGTACAGCACGGTAGTACTGAAGGAAATAACTTCCTGTCTTGTTTGCTAATCTCTCCAACTGATCCCATGTAAAACATGTATTTGATTTTAATGTACACAAGAGGTACACAGCAACACATTGGGGTCATTATAATCAGTATTTTAATTTCTGTATTTAGTGTAACTGCTTATTTTTTCAGAAAATGTTTAGGAGCACATGATCAAAGATGCGTATTATTAAGAGACTGCACACTTGTACTTTTAATGACCTCTGCTGCTGGGAAAAATTGCATTGTTTTTATTTTCTCTGTCTCTGTTTCAGGGTCCCTCAGGTGCAGCTGGTGTTGCTGGTACTAAAGGACCGATGGTAAGACCGTTAGCCGCAGGATGACCTCAGCAGTACATGACATCATTCCTTAAACCCTGCGTTGTTGGCTTTTTGCCACAACCTGCAGGGTTCAACAGAATAAAAACACATTATTACCATTTTTACAAGGCAGCTCAGGATAAAATTACAGATGGTTCTATAAATTCATGAGAAGGCAACAAACACTTAAAAAAGTGAAGTTTTAACAAGACAGAACAACGCTCGCTACCAGCCCGTTAAACATATCAGGTGTGTTGACCTGATCTCAGTAACTGCATTCGCGTATGTATCACAGGGATAATTACAAATAGTTAATGTAATAAACACTCACTCTTTTGCAAATGTTTCTGGACTCACTGAACCAATATGTAGTTGTTGGACATTTTCCAAAGCCATGGGCATTAGTCTGCTCAAAAAGGTCATTCTTATAAGCAATGGAAGGCCATAAAAAGTGAATAAGATTTGAGGACTTCAAGCTGGAGACAAAAATGTTTCAAAATTATCTTTTTTTTCCAATTTCGTTGTTTGCTTGTCCTTACAAAGACAGTAAAGCTTATCTTATCCAAAAATGGGATAGACCTGAGATTAACTTTTCAACATGGCTCGAGCAATACAAAAGAGAGCAGAGGATACCATTGATTGTCATGTGATCTAGTAGTAAATATATTACTGAGTAACCTTAAAGCTTCAAAGCGATTTGTGATGACCAAGTTGCTTCTAGTGTGTCAGTCCGTAGAAATAGAAAACATTCAGTCTGTATTCTATTTAGTCTCAAAGGCACAGGAAGTATAAACTGTATGTAAAAGATGGAAGCAGACATCGACTCTGAAAAGTCGATGCATTCTTTCTAATGGTCAGCAGGGGGCAAATCTGGCTGGAAAAAGGAGGCAGATAACATAAAAGTCTATGATGGAACAATCCTGCTGCTCACTTTATGACCTCATTAACCAGTTTCCTCATAAGTTTATAGTCTCAATTAGTGCTGTGCATATAACTGTGTATTGACAATAACAATATTTTAAAATTGAAAACAATATTTTTTGCGTCAGTAATACACAAAACAGTTTGTTTGTTTTTTGCTTTTGCACACTCATGATTAGTTTTTCTTGCACTTCTGTTTTTGTTAATTGATAAAAAAAATAAAAAAAACACTATAAAAGAAAGTTACAGATAAATTTAGCTGATGGTATTTTTACTAATTTTTTTTCTTCACATTTTTATACATAGTGCAACGATAATCTAGAGGTGAAAATTTCATTTAATATTGTAAAAGCCCAGTCTGAATCACTGGCTTTAAGTTTTCGTTGAGGCAGAATGTCCTGAAAAAGTATAAAGCAAAATTTCCTTCATGTTACATTTGCCTTGGGGAAAACCTAGAAAACCTAAATTTGTGTTCATGCCTAACAGAATTATTGTGACAGTGTCCAATGAACTTGCAGTTTTGTTGCCTCTGAAATAGTTGCTTCAAAGACAGGAACCAGGTCTGCAACACTTGCTGTCAGTTGTCTTCTTTAAAATAAGCTTGGTGATGCACACAATGATAAATCAGCAGTGAGATGGAGCCAGTCTGCTGTCAGTTTGCTATCAGTATGTGAATGAATGGGGTCAACTTGGCAATTACATGCAATCTGTATAAGATAATAAGGCAAGTAAATGTTATGAATTGGCCAAAAAAAACCCGCTAATTTATTGACATCTGCATACACAAACAAAGATGCTGTAGGACAGCGATTTAAATGCAAAATTCCACATGTGCACATACACTCTACAACCTTACTTATATGGAGGACTATGAAGAGAATACAACCAGTTGGTAACCAGTTAAGGCATCCCCTATTGCTAAGCAATGCATCACAGAGGAGTTGCATACACTGGAAACTGGTGTTGGCAGTCTGTCTACATTTATAAATTAAAGGATGATTATTTGCAAACTGGGCAGCACCGTGGCACAGTGGTTAGCACTGCTGCCTCAGAGCAAGTCCTGAGTTCATTTCCACCATCAGGCCAGTGTCTTTCTGTGTAGAGTTTGCATGTTCTCCCCGTGTTTGCGTGGGTTCTCCCCAGGTACTCCGGCTTCCTCCCACAGTCCAAAGACATTCAGTTAGTGAGGAAAGGTTAATTGGAAACTCTAAATTGCCCATAGGTGTGAATGTGAGTGCAAATGGTTGTCTGTGTATATGTGTTAGCCCTGCAACAGACTGGCGCCTGTCCAGGGTGTACCCTGCCTCTTGCCCTAAGACAGCTGGGGTAGGCTCCAGCGCCTACCCCGGCTGAGTTTTCCCCAAACCTTTCCTACAAAATTTGAATCGTCTAAAATGTTCATGTTTGTACTGTACTTATCTTAAATGTATTTTAAGATAAGATTTTCCTAGAACAAGAAAGCTGCCAAATCAGCTGAGAAAACATGTTACGTAATAGCAGTTTCATAGTCACCAGTTTACTAATTGCAGAACTTATGAATTAAAGAATATTAAATAAGAGTCCAAATAACAATCCTTTATTCATTATAAAGGTGGGAATCACCTTATAAATCCCATTTAATGCAACTGCCAAGAAACAATTAAATCCTGTATTCAGCAATCATTAGCAAAATGCTGAATCAGCCGATTTAGACTAATAGTATAACAGCTCAATGCACATTATTTTGTGTTTGCACTTTTATAGGTCATCAGTGCAGTTCTCCTTGGTTCTTTGCCCATTCTTCATTACTTCTTCTGCTTCCTATTTAGGGGTTTCAAGGAATTCCCGGAGTGAGAGGAACAGATGGTCCACCAGGTTCTGTGGTATGCCTTTGTTTTTATTTCATTTTGAGAGACAGAGCACTGTACCTGTGTAGCGTGTAGAGGCTTGATAGCCTGGCAAGACTTTTTCATTGAAAGGATATAGCTCAAAAACTGTATGAAGGTATTATCTAATCACTTTGTTTTTAATCTAAAGTGCACCTATTATGCTCATTTCACGTCCATTTTTTATTCTTAGACTCTACTATAGCTGCTTTGCATAATTATTGGGATACTATTCAAACTAAGCTTAATATATTGCAGTGATATTGAGCAGCTGGTATAATTTCCTGAGAAACAGAAAATAACTGTGTTTGCAAAATTTTACCCTGCAGGATCAGCAGCATCCATGTTTTCAATGTTACTGTTGTCATGAAGGTCATAACATGTAAATCTGGCTGGCTGATAAGATAAACATCTACTACCACGTCTTAGTTTTGATTGATTCCTTGTTGTTGACATATCAGGGGCCAACGGGGAAGACGGGGCCTCCAGGCTCACCAGGACCCCCAGGAGAAAGGGTGAGGCTGCAAATAGTAGACCTCCATGATATCTGTCTACAGAGAAGTCTATTACATTAGTGTCACAGCATTGTGTTTCCTTACCATTATGTGCTATGTTTTTATGTGTTTTGAATGTGTTTCTTCAGGGTTTCACAGGGAAGCCAGGCTCGGAGGGACCTCAGGGCCCTGTAGGCATGTATGTAAGTGATTCTTCTGCTACAAGGAATCCACCTGCATTACATTTCAAAACAAAATGTATGTACATACAGTACATAAGCAGCACAAGTTTAGCATAACAACTGAAGGTGACTGGCTTGGCTCTGAAATGTAGTTAGTCTTTTCAGTGTGTTATGTAGCTTTTCTTTGTTGAAATATCCCCACCAAGAGAACCTCACTCTCCCACAGGATACACTGTTGCTTAATTGCCTGCAAAGCTCTGTTTTTACTTTTCATCCAGTACTTATCTGTGTCATTATGTAACACACTGGCATAATAGGCACCATGTGGCTCATTTAGCAGGCTGACTTCCTGGCTATTGTTAGCAAAAGACAGCTCTTAGAGCTGCTATAGCTGAACTTGGCTAAGATAGTTAATCAGCATCTATTTTTTTGAGAAGGTGATGGGACCTAAAAAAAAAAAAAAAGTACTGTGATCAGGACATAGTGCAGCACTATGAGCATTTGAAAAATGGTGTATTTTTGAAGATTAAAGATCCTTTTTGTAATTATCCTTTGCTGAAACATTCACGACCAGGGAGCACCATTTTATCAGTAGATGTCCTGAAATGTTTGTGGATGTCTTTACATATTTATTTTTATTTTTCTTTGTTATTTCAAAATAAAGAATCTGTCAGCACGAATCTTTGGGCTTACATTTTAAAAAGTAAATGTGTAAAATTACAGAAAGCCATAATTTGATCACTTTGGTGTAGCATGAATAGCCATGGGGGAGGTTTTATCAGTAGGAAAAGCTGTAAAACTTATGAAAATACAATTAAAAGTCCAAAATTTCTGTTCTCCTTCACATTTTATGAAGCCATACAATTAGACAGATTATAGTCTTTGCTGGTCCAATTCTGGTCCCTGGGTCTTATGTTTGACACCCCTGATATAGTGGTACAAATTGATATTACATGAGAATACAGCTTGGCCCTAGTTCAACTTCAGCTGATATCACTTGAGCACAATACACAGATGTTTTGGGAAGAAAGTCACAGCTGTTGTGTGTAATAGCTTTTATTAGTTTTGAACGATTTCAGATATTTTCAGTGAGTACCTTTAAAGCCCATGAATATTGTAGTATATCGTGAAATAAAATAATTAACCTCTAAATAATTATGGTACAGAGCTAAAAGCCTGTATGAGCCTTCAGCTCCATATTTACTGAAATTATAGTAGTAATAATGTCTTATGTCTCCCTCTGTCATTAGGGTATCCCAGGAACTGTGGGAACGCGTGGGCCTCCAGGTTTCACAGGACCGAGGGTAAGATCATCCTCCTCTCATCTATCTGATCTTGTCTTCTTTGATATAAGAACAGGAGGAAAGATGCTGTTGTACGTACATGAGTCAGTAAATTGTGCTAAAAGTGAGGGACTTAACGATGAAAAGGGCGAGTGAAAGGTTTTTGATTGGAATATTTTTTACATTTAGGTGAGTAAAGAAATGTTCTGTTAAAGCTGTTAAAATCTTTGGATTGGACGTAACTTTACAGCTTCAGTTATCAGAAACAATCACTATAAAATTATTTTTCTTTTTTCTGCACCAGGGGGAGCCAGGTTTACGAGGATTACCCGGGCCTGTTGGGAAGCCAGGACCTCCAGTAAGTGTCTGCAGTTTATTTTTGCTTTTTTATTTCCTAACCTTTAACCCCTGGGAGCTATTTTGGGTATATGAGAGGTAGATTGAGTATTGTAAAGCAGATTAGATTAAAGCAGAAGAGATGGTGGGGTCGCACCAAAAAGGGGCTGGTAAATAAAATAGACCGGTGAAATGTGCAGCTGGTCTACAGGGACTGCCAGTATATGGAGGCAAACAAGTCAGAGTGATTGATTTTACTGAGAGCTCTGGAGGAAAATCTAATGGTGAAGTAAGTGATGTGGCAGGCTCAGGTGAAAGAGGACAAATAAATTGTCCCAATCACTGTCCTCTCGTCTGGCCACAGCAGTACACATCAAATGCCAGCTTAATTCTTCAGATAGACACACCACTGATCTTCACTGTTTATTGTTTTTTTTCTGTAATGGTACAAAATAATTACCTCAACTTGACCGATATGTTTTCTCAGTTTTGGTTAAGTTGTGTGTGTGTGGGGGGGGGGGGGGCTTTGGCTGTTCTTGTTGTTTACCCTGTAAGTCACTGTCGGTCTTTTGGTTGGTTAGATTTAGGAATAAGAAGGTCCCTTGTGCATGGAAGGAGTTAGGTTTAAGTAGTGGAAGTGTGACTGTTTTTTGAAGCTGAAAGCACTCCATGCAGTGTCATTGGAGCCACTTTTTACTTACACAGATGGCTGCCCAACACTGCAGTGAAATCAATCAATCTGTCATAGAGTTAAGGCAGTTTGAGCTCAGTTTGAACACTAAATAATGTCTTAAACTCGTTGTTGTTCCGCATCACTGAAGGCATTTAAAGCTGCACTCATCATGGGAGAGAAAAACCCAGGTTAAGGTTCCAAAGATTATCAGGTATACAAATGTTAGTGTTTCATTCTCAGTGGGAATGAAAAAATTCAAGTAAAGAAACCAAAGGAACGTGTCTGGCAGAACCTGCGGAGAGTATTGTGTTTTTAGAGAAGTAAAAAAATGTTAACTTAAACTTTTAAACATGTGCTTTTAGGTCAGTTACAGGTCATACAACCATTAAAGATACTTAAAGAACTTAATATCCTTTAAGTGTCTTTAGTTTGTATTGGTGTTACACTAGCTTAGCTAGGGTTAAAGATTCAGGACAGGTTGAAACTGAGTAGCCTAAAACACATCTTTACACAGAGCCACAGATCACTAAAATTACAGTTTTAAAATAAAATTCTTTATCATCAGATAACAGTTCATCTTTACAAATCAAGTAATAGAACTAGTACAATGTCAGTAGATCAGTAGATTTTACAGCCTATGTGAACTTTGTACAATTTTGGAGAAGTGCCCACATCAAAAAATTAAATAAATAAGATAAAATAACAATAAATAAATAGAAATACATAAATAAGATCACACTGTTGTTTACCTAAGACATCAATAATATCCAATTTTATAGGTTTAACATATTTTACCCACTTATCTCATAGTTGATCAAACACAGAAAGCAACGAGTGTGACATGAGTGCTTTTTAACATGTCGATCTTCTTTTTTTTTTTTAGGGTTTGCAAGGTCCTCCTGGAGAGAAGGGACCCCGGGGACCACAGGTGAGACAGATCCTCACAAGGTGGTTTATTTTCTAAATTCAGTTATAAATGTTAAGTTTCTGGTGTCTCCATGAAATATCAGTTTGTGAAACCATCACTGTAAATGTCATAATTCATAATAATAATAAAGTAAAAATAAAAAAGGATACAAGATAAATAAGGATTTCTGCAAATGCAATTAAACCCTGATTTAAAAATCAGTCCAACAGTCAGAAATAGCCTTCTTTTGTTTTCTCTCATTTGATGATGATAATTATGATGATGACACACACACACACACACACACACACACACACACATATTAACTTCAAAGGAAGTCGGGACATGAATTTAAACGCACATGCCCATGCGTGCCCAGACGTCTGTATTGCAAGTGCTGGTTATACAGTTCCAAAGTGGAATGATTGTACAGCATACATCTTTATTGACTTTAAAAACTATAACTGGGTGCACATTTGCATTTACTTAGCATTTTCTTGAATCCACACAGGGTCAAAAGTGCATGCAGGCTCAAATATATTGATAAACTCACTTAAATCTTTTAATGAGTGGTGCCATAAGGCAAAGGCCCATTACATTTTCATTAGTGATTATGATTGACTACAGCTAGTAGTTTGTCTTTGCCAGCATAAAAAGAATTGGCTTGAAATTGGACTGACCGATACTCAGAGTGACAGGAAAGTCAGAGGAATTCAGTCAAAATCTAAGTAGGAGAATTATAGATTTACAAAAATTGGGATGCTGTCTTCGAACCATTTTTAAACAACTGCAGATTCCAAGCCTATCAGTTTAAACAGTTGTACATAGGTACAAGCTATTTGGATTTGTCACCATTTTGCTAAGGACTAGAAGAAAACCCAATATGTCACCCTCAGATGTAAAGAAAATTGGATGGGATTTTCAAGAAAAACCCAGAAATGGCCAACTGGAAACTGCTGAAACACCAGCATCACTCTACACAGTTTTATTTTACTGAGAGGGTGCTGACCAAGAAACAAGCCTCTGCTCCAAAATTGACTCCTTCGTGCTCAGCTTAAATTGAGCAGCTGCCACCATGAAAAAATCCATTTGCCTTCTGGAGAAAAGTTTCATGGTCAGAGAAACAATGATTGAGCTATTTGGCCACAATGACAAGAGTGAAGGTGAGGGTTTCAAAGCTAAGTGCTTTGTACCAACTGTCAAGCATGGTGATGATAGTATAATGCCGAAAATTGGACACAGTTGGTTGTTCCAACAGAAGATTGATCCAAAACGCATATCAGAACTCAGTTTGGAAAGCAGGATAACATTAAGCTTCTGAAACAGCTTTGCCAAAGCCTCAACCCTATTGAAAATTTATGGACAATGCTAAAAGAGGCATCCGTGTCAGGAAACCAACCAATTTAAATGAACTCTGCCAATTTTGCCAAGAAGAGTTGTCAAATATCCAGCCAGAGTTATACCAGAAACTTGTTGATGGCTATCAAAAGGTTGAGGTACAAGTTGCTAAGGGACATTTTACCAAGTATTGGAGGTGAATATGCTTTTGACCTTGCTGGTGAACACACTGGTGAACTATCGCCAGTCACTTTAACCATCGTCAATCCCTGACACCATCGTCCATTGGCACAGCCCCAGCTGAGCAGAAGGATAACTTTGTCAGAGAAATAAAATGTTAAAAAATACCAAACAGCATCACAGACTTACAGGCAATTTAGTTTAGTTTAGCAACAGCATTGTGATTCATCAAACAATACGATGTATGCCTAAATTAGAATAAACTGAAAGCTATAAAGAAGAAAAACATTCCAAACAGCCTTACAGAATTGCAGTAAATATTTAAAGGCAATTTAGCATGAGCATGAGCACTAGCATCATTAATCATTAAAATAGCCTGCTGCTAAATTGGGATGATCAGAGTGATAAACTGAACAAAGCATGCTCAACAAGATTAGATTTACAGATATTTTGCTAATAGCATATTTACCAGAGCAAACTAAAAACTGTCAGAGAGATAAAGTGAGGAAATATTTTAAATAAGGTCACAAATTTACAGATTTAAAGGCAATTTAACATTATGCTAAAATTCTTTTCAGAGCCATCAGAGCATGACTTTCAATTCTCTGTTTCTTAATCAACAAGTTGAACTGCTGTCGTTTCTCACAGGGTCGTCCAGGAGATGACGGGCCCAAAGGGATACAGGGTCCACAAGTAAGTTTGAGTTAAATAAAGAAGATCGCGCTCTGCATTTTCATTTAGGCAGATTGTGTTTGCCCGATCTCACTCCCTGCTTTTTTCCTTTATTTAATGTGGCGTGTTTAGATTGGGTCTTGAAGAACACGTAGATTTGCATGCTGCTGGAGGTCTGAAGTACTTACTATTGTTTTTGCTGATCGTCCAGTCAGACTTGTTTATGAAGCTATTTTTGGTCAGGATTACTGTGACTCTCACAATAAGACAAAATAAAACTAATCATTTAAAGATCAACTAAAGCTCCACTGAATGAGATGCAGCTGTTGTAAGCTGTTACTGCAGGAAGGGAGCTGTCTTTCTATAAAACTGTGTGCTGATTTTACATCACATAAATGTGTTTTAATTGATTCATTGTTGCTGATTTCCCTGCAACCCCCTCATGTATTATATTACTCACAATCCATGAAACAATCATCACAAAATCAGTGCGTTACCAGTTATTTCCTCATCGACGTGCTCCAGTGTTGCATAAAGACAGAAGTGTTCTTTTGCAATCGTTTGCATTTGTTAGACATGTACATAGGCAAACAGGCAAATATATTGGTTAAAAATCTCTTTAAATTAAAATTGATTGTATGTTATTGATGAATTGTACACAACAAAGACAAAAAACATGTTGTGATTAAATTACAGGATATGCTTAAGTGTTTACTCCAAATAATGAAAAAAATAATCAATGAGCAAAATAGTAATTGTTTTTAGATTAGACATTTTAAAAAATAACCTAATTGAAAAAGTTTCAATTTGTATTCTTTTTTCTGTCATTATAAGGGTCCTCCAGGTCTGCCAGGTCCTGATGGGGCAATTGGAAAACCTGGACCAATGGGAAGCAAAGGCCCTCCAGGACCTCAGGGACCACAGGGGCAGGCAGGAATGCCAGTGAGTGGGTACCTACCATCGACTGCTGTTATCTCATGTTGCATGGAGAGATAAATGTCCATGTTATTTGTTTTTCAATACATGTAAAATCTACTGAATCATCACAAGAGAACAGTGCATAAAAACTGACATGCATGTTTGTGGGATCTGATCAGGGCCCGCAGGGTGCTGATGGGTTATCAGGGGAACCGGGGGAAAGAGGACCCAAGGTAAATTACAGTAAACATAACAATCATGTAATGTAAATGTTTTATTATGAGAATCTCTTATTTCTTCCTTCATTAATGTTGAAACGCTGAAACTTCCAGGGTTTACCTGGATTACTTGGAGAAGCAGGCCCCATGGGGCGACAGGGACAGCAGGTTGGTGTTTTTTGTTGTGAAGCAATTAAAACTTCTTAGATCTGATTTCTTCACTTACCTCTGCTAACTGCTGGGTCTCTGAGGCCAGTTGATCAATACTTGTAGTGAAAATTAATAGAGTGACTGAAGTAGTAAGCCAGTTGTTTTGTAATTGTTACATCTGAAAAGGTTCATGAGTTCGATTGAACACATTTGAACAAGAAAGGCATTGTCAAGGACAGGTGTCATTAATTTTACAGGGCACAGGGGGATATGTCAAATGACACTAGTCAACTGGTTTTGGTCATGAAACCAAAACTAGCTCCCTTTGAAAACTTAAAAAGAGGCCCTTTTATCTAATTTTATGAGCTTTTTCCTTATTCTGTGTATTAGATTTAAAGAAAGTGTGTCGGAATTATTGACACCTGTTAGTAAGATTACAGCTCCCTTTTGTTTGCCTGTGACTGTGTTGAGTCACCATAATATCCATTGATGAGATAACTTGAGACAGATATTGATAAATTCTGTTTTGTTATAAAGAAAATGTATTTTTGATTAGCAGAGAGATTTTCAGTCCAGAAAAGGCTACAACAATGTTTTGTGCAGTCACCAGCAACGATTTTGTTTTTGCTTCATGCTTGTAAAAAGTCAAATAAAATTAGCATTCTCGAATTTCTCTTGCAACATCACAACTTTAAGCTGCCATTGTTTTGTTGGTCCATTTTGTTGGAATAACTTGGCAATGCACTATGGCAGGCTCCATGGAAGAGAAATAGCTTTTATATTATATATTATTATATATAATGTACGCTGATTAATTAAACACTAAGTCACATTCATGGTTCATGCTTGAGTAGCCATAATGACAGAGCCTACAATACAACCCGTATTGTAATTGTTCCATACTTTGGACATAAACTATGGTGTGATTAAGGCCCTGTTTAATGCTCGTAAAAGAATATATTAATTTTAACTGGCTTTTTAATTGCACCAACTACTTTTATGCTTTTCTATTAGAGTGTTTTAGAAAAATATTTTTAAAATTGTTTTTGCTGTTCTATAAAGCAGTTTTCCCATTTTTCATCAGGGGCCTCCTGGCCACGCAGGAATCGAGGGCCCACCTGGAAGGAAAGGAGACCAGGTCAGTGATAACAGGACCAAAGCTGTATACCTGAAATTTTAAACCTTGGACTCCATTATTGAGGAAACACTTGAAATAAAATGTCCTTATTCTCATAACCATGTCAGAGTCAGATTTGAAAAACACTTCTGCCCAATCAGAATTGTAAGCTACCTTGTATTAATCAGTGGCACAGATGTTATTGAATATTCTCTCTAATTCTCAACTGCAGTTCTACCACATTTATTGCAACAGAAATTAAATTCACAATAAATGCTACACCTCTTGTAGCTGCATCAATATTCGGCAGCCTGTTCATTAAATATTCCATGCTGAGCAACCTTAAGAAAATGGAACAGTCTGGTCTGGGTACAGGAACCTTAAATGTGGAAGTCATTAAACTACATTTTCTTTTGTACATCATGAAGCCCAGGAGACTTTGTTTAGTGATTTAGAACAGTGTGAAAGGGTCCAAACGTTTGATAACTAACAATTCTTTAAGCCTCCAAAAGCCTGATATCTGACTTTCCTACACTTTCCTGTTTGACAGGGGGATTTAGGACCTTGTGGGAAACCTGGTCCTGAAGGGCCACCAGGAGAGAGGGGACCTCAGGGGGAAAAAGGCCTACAAGGACCACCTGGACCAATCGGTCAAGAGGTAAGTACAATTATCTTTTGTTTACTTAAATTATTTCAGGTGTTGACACACATGTTCAGCTGCTGTCTCATAAATAACAGAGTTGTTGTACCGGAGGTGATTCGTTTTTTTCCAGTACCCTATTTCCTTTATTGAAACATACAAGCATCCTGTCCAGAGTGTGTTGTTGTGGCCAACAGATGTGCTTTTATTTACTGGTAGAATTAAATTACTCTCAGCTGAAAATCTGAAGGTATTTGAGGTGCTTTGTTTAAAAAAAAGTATAAAATTGGTTTGAAAAGCATTAAACCCCCATTTGTGGTACATAAAATGTGGAATTCCATTTTCCTTTACATTGATTTTAGGGTTTTGAAATCTTGATTTTATGAAAGAGCAGAGAGAGACTGTGTACCTTGTAATTTTTTGCAATCATTTCAACAATGACATCTTTTTAAACCTACATTACACCCTGAAAGCACCACAAACAAAACAGTATGTGGCAAGATAAGTATCTTTTGATAATCTTTTTGTTGTGTGCAATACAACAGCATTATTGTTTTTTTAACAAAGTGAAGCCCGATGTCTAGTTCAGCCAGCTAGAACTGTTTCCTACTCAAACCTCACTCTCCTTCCAATTTGATGGCCTATTTAAGCAGAGAAAAATCCCCTATCCTCATGTTTTGACCCTTCCACCAACCCGGCATCCACCTGTTGGGCTCAGGGGATATTTCCCTATACCTCCCCATGTCCTCATAACTATTTGCGAGAAGTCAAACTAACTGTATTTTGAAGTTGTAATAAATCTTTTCAAACATGAGTTTTCTGGCAGATCTGATTCTTTATTACATGTAAAACGTTGCCTTATGAAGAAGAAAAATATGTAGGTTTTACCTCACTGTGGACTTCCTTGATGACTGAACCATTAAGTAACTTCTGTTTCCTCATCTTCTGCAGGGGGATGTTGGGCTTCCCGGTGAAGCTGGAGATCCTGGACCCAAGGGGGAGAAGGTAAGCTTCAGTTTGATTAAAAATACAATATACTGAACAAGCATGTGAGTTCTCTCTGGGTGATGTTTCCAGTTCCGGTCATACTGTTGTTATTGTGTGCAGGGTGAGCTGGGACCTCTTGGTTTGTCTGGTCGAGAGGGTCCCTGGGGACCCCTCGGAG
>VUQG01044518.1:0-19718 GCA_015106755.1 Etia nguti
CAGGTAAATGAAACCATTCCTAAGAAGATACTGGTCCTAGAAAGGGAGAAATTAAGACATTTCAAATGTTTTGATGCCCAAATGTCATATGGGTGTGATTCACAATTTTATGTTGTGTCAGAGAGTTGCATTATTTAATTTGTTGGCTTAATGGAGACTTTATAGAGTCTTTCTCATGTTAACACTCCATTACAAGAAGTGCTTATTCTGTAGTCATTTTTTTTTCTTTAATTCTGTTTTTTTTTTTCTTTTCCCCCAATGTTAGGCCTATCTGACCACACAATGTCTCAACTGTTTAGCTGCCATAATTGTTGTTGTTTTAATGTTGAATGTTACACTATTACAGTGCTGTTACACAGAATGTATGTTAGTCCATGCAGCATTCAATTTTGAATATGATATTTTTGATAAATAAAATTCATACATTCATAATAATCAATATGGTGTTTTTGTAGTAATTTGCACCTAAAACCTTTTTTCATTTGATGAGTAACACTATAAAAGAGTTAATTTCAAAATGAACTCTAGTTATGAGTTACATTTTACTCTATATGGTAGTAGAAATTTAACTCCATGAGAGTTTAGTTTTAACTCCTATAAAGAGTTGAAAAATCAACTCCCAGAAAAGAGTTACTCTAACTCTGCACTAGAGTTCATTCGATGGTCACGCATGTACACTCAAATGTAGTTAATCTGAACTCCCAGAGAGTTTATTCCAAAGACCAGAATTTGCTGTGTACAGAGTTTATTGTGCTTAAAACAAATCCTAACCGTTTTAAGCACCGATATTATCGAGAAGAAAGTATTTTTGAAGCTGTTTTGTATCTGTGAAGGTTCTCAGTCATCCAGGTCGTCGTAGTCTAAGGAGCGTCTGGACCAGCTGCTCTTAGAACTGAAGAAGCTTCTCGGATGAAACGTCTTCAAGGAAACTTAAATAAGTCCAGACGCTTTTCTTTCCGAGCTCCTTAAGCTGGTTTGTATCGCCACACCTCACAAAGATTGGATGGCCTTAGCTTCCTCCTGGATCCTAACACTTTCCTGATCTCTCAGAAGGCATTTTGAACATTTGGTACATTTATGTGTTTCATCCATGACCTTGATTTACAGCTGCTCTTTTCTTTCATGTTGCACTAAATGAGGGAAAAAGAAGCACAGCCACTGCTTCCTTTCACATTTCCACACACCTGACCAATGCCTGATGTGAGTGTAACCTCTCACATCACGCTCACAGGACCAGGAACATGCCTCAAACATATCCTCTCCTGTCATGTATCTATGAATGCTTTGCTGCACTGCACACCTGTTTGTTCTTGTTTTTCTGCCATACCGTGTGCTCTCCCTTCACCTCTTCTCTCTGTATCTCCACTGTCACTACCAGTAAAGCAGTCAGATGTGGTCATCTGATTTAATACTAGAATTAAGATTGCTTAGCTTAGCATACAGAGCCAGCACACTATTAGTGCTATAGTACAAGGTTGTCAGTTAGTTATGCAAAAGGTGTTCTTTGAGGTAGTGGGGTAACACACAGAGACAACAATATTAGATCTGTACACCAAATGCTCCAAGCAGCATACTCGACGATCGCATCACTATGACTCATGAGACTCATGTTTGTGCCTCATTTATTTGTTTGTTTGTTTGTTCCACAGGTTTTCTATAGGATAGATGTGTGGAGACTGGCTAGATCACTCTAATGTGCTTTAATGTGCTTCTTCTTTCATTCCTTTTATGTTTTGGGTCATTATCACCCATCTTCAGTGTTCTGTCTGAGAGAAGAAGGCTCTCATCCAAGAGTTTATTATCCATCGCCCTGTCCACTGGCGTAGTCGTCCTGTACCCTTAACACAAAAACAGCCACAAAGCATAATGTTTCCACCTCTGTGCTTCACTATTGGGATAATGGGGTTTTTGAGTCTTACTCAGCATTTCTGTTTCTCCAGGCACAGCGTGCTGAGTTGATGCCAGAGAGCTTGATTTTGGTTTCATCTTTAGCAATGTGCTTTCTCTCAAACCTTCTCTGAATTTAGTTCACTTGCCACTTTAATGGGGATCTTTACATGTGCCTTCTTGAGAAGGGGGACTGTGCTGCAGGATTTCCTCAATAATCACACGACCACCTGTGAGCAAGTACTCTAAGACAGTGTGAAGGAAAAAATCCCTTTTAACAGGACGAAAGCTCTGAGACAGTCAGGCTCAGGCAGAGGTGGCCATCTGCCGTGACCGGTTAGGAGTAAGGGGAAAGAGAAGGGGCAAAGTTTAGCAACATTAGTTAGGTTTAGTTTAAATCCTCTAGACCCTTTTAGATCCTGGTCAATTTGAATATAATGCTGAGAGAATCACTGATGTTTCTTTGATTGACATGACATAATGCACATGAAGGTGAATCTCTATGTAATTAGATGGTAAAAGACAACAGCAAGTGAAAGTCTACAGTCTCACAGGGCTTTCATATTATATACAAACAGCTGTCTGATTACATTTTCTGATGAAAATCAAGGAAGTGATCTTTGATCCGGGATCTGTTGGAGCCCACAGCCCGGCTTTAATTATTGGAGAGAAGATTGAACAGGTGACAACTTTAAGTATTTAGGTGTTCACTTTGATTGTCAGTTACAGTAGGTTCATCGTGTGGAGCATGTGTGTGCAAGTTCGTCAGTGCTTGTATTTTAAAAATGCTTTGGGTCCATGGAGTGGATAAATGCATTGTGTAACATCTGTTATGGTATCACTACATGGTTTGGCAACCTTTCTGCCAAGCTCGGACCACAAATTCAAAATTCAATGAAAAGGGCTGGACAGATAGTTGATAGTCCATCTTATCTACAGGTCTTTGAGGAGTCAGTGATAAAGCAGGGTCTAAAAATGACAAAAATCACAGCCTTGTTTAATGAGTATGAGTTGATGCCCTCGGGAAAAGAGTACAGGTTACCAAACTGTAGGTTAAGTAGGTATACATTTTCTCTAGTGTCATTATCAGTTCAATTATTGAATAGCAGTAGGTGAAGTTATTTGTACGTGTGTGTTATCTTACACAATGTGTTTCCTTTGGTTGTGCAAAGTAAATTTCTCCAAAGGGAGACAATAAACTGTAATGTAATCTAGTTTAAAATCATGGTTTGGAATATATTACTCTGTTTTCTCCACACTCTCTCCACACTGAGAAATCGTACTAAAGATTATATTGTGTTAGTACCTGACATCAGGGGGCTCTAATGTATGTAATGAGTTGGAAGTGAGACCATGCTGGTTTAACAGCGCATTGGCCAAAAACTCTAAATCTGTCTTACGCTATAGTCTAGTTTGTGTTTGTTTGTTTAACCCTAAATGTAAATACTGCTCATTAATACAGAGCTAAGGTCAGGGAAAAAGTGTGACTACTTACCTGCTGCATGTGTCTACACGTGGATGCCCAGGAACCAGGTTACTATGTTGTTTCAATACCTGCATAACCTGGATTCTGAGCCTGGTTCTGCCGGAGGTTTCTTCCTGTTAAAAGGGAGTTTTTCCTTCCCACTGTCGCCAAAGTGCTTGCTCATAGGGGGTCCTATGATTGTTGGGTTTTTCTCAGTATGTATTATTGTAGGGTCTACCTTCCAATATAAAGCGCCTTGAGGCGACTGTGATTGGGCGCTGTGTAAATAAAATCGAATCGAATTCTCTGAGTAAACGGATCATTCGTGTCAGACAAACGACAGTGACAAGTGTCGTCAGTCTGATGAGTGTGTGAAAGTTTCGGCTGCATGTATTTGTAACACTGCAGTCTTCACTTTGGTAAATAAGAGCCGGAGTTTTTGCACTTCAATGGAAGCTTTAGTGGCAAATGTGGTTTGGCTTCTTTCACGAGCTGATTCTCATTCTGGTGCCATTCTGATTTACAGCCAGCCTCCCTCCATACCATGTTGACTTCTTAGCTTTGTACTGTTGTCCCTGGCCCTTGTTTATTACTGTGCCTCTTGCAATCATTGGATCCACAAATGCTGAACTGTTGTACTTAGTGTAAGTCACCGTGGATAAGAGATTCAGCTTAATGGCCAAATTGTAATAGTAAATTGTTGCTGACACCTTTATGTCCGACCATCCTATCGCTGCTGGTCCAGCCCTCGAACGATGTGAATGAACTTTTCTGAACTTTGCCTCCTCTTCTCGTTTTAAAGAGCGTTTCCTCCCCACCATTGTTCACCATCACCCAGCAGAAACAAAACCCGGCACGGCCAAGGGCATTTTGTCTGCATTTTTGACCATTTTAGTGAATTTACAACACAGCGTTGAAAGAGGTTTAAAGCTCGCTTGCTTTCATTTAGATCCCGAGGCCTGAAAACAGTCCAAAGTAAATCATTGTAATAGTTGGTAAAGTCGTGTTATTGAAGGCAGCACCTTTAAACACTGAACAACCGTGAACAATACACGAGGGTGTGTGGAAACAAAGAACACAACAGGAAAGAATGCCAAAGAACGGCAGGAGAAGTCTATATTTACTTGTATTACAATGTACACTGCTGTGCAAATATCTCGAGTCACTGCTCAGGTTCTTCAGATTTTACTAGGAAAATGAAAAACATAACTCGGAAAACATTTTATGAGAATTTGATCAACATTCCCCAAAATTATTGTGAACAAACTATGTATGTTCTTAGACTTTATCCACAGTGGTGTTAGTGTCTTGTATTCTGGCAGCATGGTGGAGCAGAAATGTGTGCTGTTGCCTTAAAGAAGGAAGGTTCTGGGTTTGAGTCTTCCTGAGGTCGTAGCGGTTCTTCAGTGGCCATAAGTGCAGATATGACACAGATAAAGCTTTGAGAAGGCAATAAGAATAGAACACTGATATGGTTTATGACTAAAAGAAACCAGTTACTTCAAAAATTGTCTATTTTTGTACCATTAATGTACAGAATTGTCACTTACCTGGGAACAAATCACATCCCCTGTTACGAGTACAGCAGTTGTACCTTAAATGTCACTGCCGTTTCATTCCTAATGGTACAACAGGTCCTGCGTTTAGATTGAATTTGCTTTTTGATCTAGATTTTCAGTCTCTAAACTAAAGAGGCTAGGACTGTTAAGGTCCATTCAACTGAAAGACTTTCTCCACAGGGCAGCTAGCAGACAAACAAATGTTTATTAACCTGGAAAAAGCTGCATGAAACCAACATGAGTTGCATGTAGCTAAGTTCCTTTATTTAACATGTTTAAATTATTTTTGTTCATGTTAATCATAATTTATTTAAACACTTTCCTGTGTGAATAAGCTGATTTAATGACAAGCAGCAGCTATATGGTACAGTTCTACTTGCTCACAAAGGTAAAGTTTATATATTCTGAGTAGTTTAGCTGGAATTGTTTTTCAGTTTGGTTCTAGAAAAAATACCTTCTTTGATGGTGCTAGAAGTTGTAAGGCATGAAACTAAAATGAAAAAAAAAGACAAACTACTGCCCTGAATAATGTGAGAATATAATACAGTCGGAGCTGCTATTAAACTTTAACCTGCCAGTTGCCTTAAGTGAAAAAAAAGGTGTTTTTGAGCTCATGTGAGAAGAGTGCAAATAGCTGTCACACATGCATCCTTCCTGCTGAGTGTCCTGTCCAAGTACCACTCTTGCCAATCAGGGGCACCTCCAGAATATTTGCATAGAGTGGCCACATGGGGGCTACTAAATCTTTACGGGTGGAAGACCAAAAACAGAATTTCCAGTTTCATTATGCTGTTGTCGAATACAGGTTACTTGAAAAATATGGCAAAAAACAGAGAAAGAAAAGAATTGTATGCCTAGTTAATTTCAATTCAATTCAGTTTTATTTACATAGTGCCAAATCACAACAACAGTCTCCTCAGGGTACTTTATATTGTAAGGTAGACCCTACAACAATAACTTCCTACCACTAAAGTTGATATCACTGAAAATAGATACATATGAAAACCTTGAATAATAAATAATCAGTTTTAATTGATTGATTGACTGAAAGTCCCAACCATCATTTTAATGATTCTCAGCAGAGCTGAGCAGAAGCAGCTTAAGATTCAAATAGTGAGGGTACATCAAGTGACACAATACGAATGACCAAAATGATTGCAGGGTGTCTTCCTCTCTCTATGTTCACATTTATTAAAATGATCTCCTTTTGTGTTCATGTATGACACGTATGAACAATACATGAGACCCAGCCAGTTATTTACTCTTAGGTTGTAGATGACAACAGGGAAAATATCATCCACCTAAAGAAAAGTGATATATCTGTAATTTATTAAGACTCACATGGGGCCAGTGTGCCTGTCTAAATGATCTTATCCAGTGCACGTCACTCTCAAAGTGCTATTGCATGTGCTTCATCAAATCTGTTTAGGATATTCTGTCTGTAGTGGAAAAGTCATTAAGAAGAATGGGAGCACTTCGTTTGTCGAACTGCATTTACATAGCGTCTCAAAGCACTCAGTCCCTGCTGTGGAGTGGTATGAATGCCCAGTAACAAATGTTAATGGTGTCTTTAACATGGCTGTTAGTGGCATGGTGTGATTATTCAAAATCTGTGAGACTGTTGACAAATCCAAGTCAGAGAGTTCAGCATGCTAGAAGAGCTGCCAGTTGCATCAACATTTCTTATCACACTGTATAATTATACACAAGTAGAACAGCTCTTTTCCTCCAGGCCTTCCAAACTCTTAAGTAATGAAGCACAGACAAAGAGAATACATGAGCATATGTTACAGGCTGTTTACAGAGGAAAAGAACTGATGATCACACTATCATCAGTGGTTTTAGTTGTCCGTGAAAATCTTCTTGGTTCCCCCAACAAAACAAAGAGCATCTGAAGCAGCTTCAAGAGGAAACACATCAGAATAAAGATGTGTAACAATAATACAAAGGAACTGCTTCAAGTATTAACAGATGAATATTACTGATGTTTTTAATATGCTGCAAGAGAAAAATACAAAAAGTTAAATACTGCACTTATGTTGAAAAGAAAAGTTACTTTGATTACTTAAATAAAAAAGACGTGTTTTAAATGTGTCCTCTTATTTGTTGTTTTGATTAGACACACTTTTGTATTGAAATACAAATACTTAAAATTTTAATTATTATTATTATTAATAATAAATGATTGCCATGGGAGACATGAGTGGAATGTAAATATTTTTACATTTAATTATTAAACATTTTATTTTAGTTGAAATGTTGGTGTCAAATGTTTATCAAAATATTGAAGCTTTTTTTACATTTTTAATTATTATTTTTTTGCTAAGCCTCTACCACACAGTAGAAGAAATAAAAGTCTTCAGTTTCTGGATACTGAGCATAAACATGAAGACTTCTCTGATCCATGTTGTCCAGTGGGAACAGAGGTGGCACACACAGTTTGGGATAAAGCACATCCATGGAGCTATAAAGGTTAGCTATCCCAGCCATCTAATTCACCAACTCATGGTAGACAGCAAAACAAATACTTACTGTTCATCTTGTGAATGACACACTGAACATCTTTCCTGCAAACTGAAGTCAGTGACGCATTAGACAGTTTGATACAGTGATTTATTCGATGCACTTTCAGCATCCATCCATTTTTTTCTTCTGGTTATCCAACACAGGGTTGCAGGGGGCCCAGCTGACAGAAGAACAGACTATCAATTGCACCATTCACACCTATGGACAGTTTAAAAATGCCAATTAACTTAACTGCACCAACTGCATGTCTTTGGACTGTGGGAGGAAGCCAGAGTACTCGGAGGGAGCCCATGCAGACATGGGGAGAACAAACACCGCACACAGGTGGTGTAGTGGAATTATTTACTGATTCACAATGTCAATTAAGATACAAAAAAAAAAAAAGAAAACAGACAATTTATCTTCATGTATTTTTATTTTTACTTTATTAATTGATTTCAAAACTACAGTAACTCTACATCAGAAAAAAACCATTTTCATCTGTTCTTTAATATAATTTGTTCCTGACATGGTTTGTACAGAGAAGCCTTACACATTTACAGAATGTCATTCTCACTGACACGCTCAGTGGACTGAGTGGAACTGTCTTGGTCTCTGATGGGGACAGCCTCTCTTTGTCACTGTGTTATATGGATTGTTGTGTGCATTTCCTTGGCTGCCCGGTGTCCTGAAACACACTCGGCCAAGTTCAAATGTCTCTGTCAGAGATCCTGGAGGCAAGCTTTCTCCTGCACCAGAAACCTACAACAGAAAGTCGAGACGAGGGTGACGATGGTTCAGAAAATGATTGAGAAAAAAAAGGTCACCCAGGAGGCAGCGTTTGTGCACGTTCATGTGCAGCAGTTGTGTATTATACTGAGATACAATACATTTTACAGTTTCAAATAATGCTTGTCCAAACTAAAAGAAATGATTTAAGTTGGGTAAGAAGTTAGCACAGTCACCTATCTGTGTATAAAGTGACTTAGACTAAAACTGAAATTTGCAGTGGATATATTATAAATGATTATGTACCATATATTTTGTCACTGTTTGCAGGTGTTGCTGTTGTTTGGTGCTTGACACTTTTATCATCTGTTTCTCAGATGCTACTTTTGCTGACCACCTGCAGCGTTTGGATGTGACGGTCTGTCTAAAGCAAAGGTCCTTTTACAGTAGAAGTGTGAGCGCTGAGGCTGAGACCTCGTTCACTATGGGTGTGTTATGACTGTAGATATGCGGGGATGGGAGATTTCCATTCTTCCTGACAGACTGATGCAACTGTTCTATTGCAGTGTTCACAGACCGCGGCCTTTCTTCCTCATCAAAGGACCGATGGTCTCTGAAATGTGACATAGACCTGTTAGATCCTTTCTATGGCCTCCTACTTAGATAATTAGATAATCTAAAGTGTTTTTGCGAGCAGGTGCATGCGCTCTACGCATGGGGTATTTTGGGGTAATGTGGCATGTCATGGAAAGATTCAGGATATGAGAAAGTAAAACCGGGATTGGCTGTTGAGAGGGAGGGTCCAATGTGTGTCTCCTTTGAGTGTAGACATCAGGGAGCCTTTCATCGTTTATGAGGCAGGGTGTGGTATTTGGATGTTAATGTTGTTGGGGAGACGTTAATGGCACTGGGGAACGAGCGCCATTTGTGCCTTTTACTTCCCTTTGTCTTTTAGATGTCAGATTGCTCCTGGACTCATGGAAGTAGGGAATCCTTGTAAAGTTCAGGGATGTGACCCCCTGACCTCACCTCACCTGCTCCATCTCATCATCTCCTTACTCCTCACCATTCTTTTAGGTTGAAGCCAAAGTGTAACATTTTCACATGGTCCTTTAAATAATAAAACAATTTCTTTGGATTCACCTTAAAGACACTCAGTTAACATTTGGGGCCGCACTATGCTATGGAATTAACTAGCGTCTTCTACTTTCTCTCTGTAAAATGTACGAAGGCAGGTATATTCATTCACATTGTATATTATATTACCATGTTTATAATTTTTTAGGGTTTCGCTTAATGTCTGGTGATTAATTTGACATCATGTGTAAAAATTCAAAAACGGGCTCTCGTACACCTAAAATTCATTTTACAACTACAGTTACTCCAGTACAGGAAGACAATATTGTAATGCTGTTCAGAATCAGAATCACACAAACAAGGAAATTAACTTCACTTTGCTCTCTGCGTGCAACAACAACAACAAAAAATAAAAAGTAAGAAAAAAACAAGTCACAGCAAGTCTTAAGAAACTATACAAACTATGAGTGCAAAACTGACTGCTGCAGCATGCAAATGTACAAATGACCTGAATCATATAACAGTGGGTTATTTCACAGTGTTCATCAGGGTGACAGCTTGGGGGAAGAAACTGGCAACTGGTTTTTGCAAACAGCGCTCTGTAGTTTGAACAGTTTATGTTAAGATGTTTTCGAACGGAGGGATTTTGGAGTCTGGATTCAAACTTTTTCATATGTACACACACATATATATATATATATATATATATATATATATATATATATATATATATATATATATATATATATAAAATACAGAATAAGAATAAATAAATTAATGACAATATATTAAACTGAATTATTTTTCATTGTGACAATTATAAAGGGGTAATTTCTTAAAACAATAAATACATTGTTAAAAAGCTGAAAAGGAAGCTGAGGAGAATTCATTAAAAAGAAGTAGTGTGTGACATTAAATGGAGACTGAAAGGATTCTTTACTTTTGACAGAACAAAGCAAGAATCAGAGAGGGAAAGTGTTAACAAGCAGGGATGAAAAAGGATATTAATTAAAAGTCTCAGTGTGTCAGAAGCAGGTAAACCCAGACCTGGATCAGCTTCCTCTATGAGTGCAGAGGCCGGAGCAAAATGACAAACCAACATGATTAGAACTATTTCCAGGCCGAGCCTTGGCTGAATATTTCACAGCTTCACCTCCACGCACATCTGATCCTAAAAAACAAACTTCAACAACAACCAACCTCCCCCTGACGACACAGTACATGTGAAGAGCAATTGCACTGACATCAAGAGTCAACAGCATATAAAATGGAGAGATGCCCTCCAAATCATAAGCTGGGAAGTTCACCTGCAATATCACTGTGTGTGAATGGACTTGGAAATACTGTATTATAAGATTAGATAAGATAAGATAAGATAAGACTTTATTGATCCCACGACGGGGAAATTTTTGCGTTACCTCAGCTCAGGTACAGATATCAGAAGGAAATACAAAAATACAATAAGTAAAAACAATGAAAAATAAGTAAGATAATACACATTATTTGCTACACATGGAATGGATGTGGGAGAGGCAGGCAGCAGCAGAGAAAAGGAGGGAATAGAGAACATGGAGGAACAATGAAGGCTGTTTTTAGTGTGGGGAGACAAAAACATTGGGTTAAGGATTTTCCTGAAAACCAGGAATCCCAGGCCAACTGACTCAGTGTGAAGGTTGAGAAAGAGAACAGTCTTCAGCATCACAACACAAGGTAAAAGATGAAAATAAGACACACACAGAAACAGAGAACGCATAAGAATGCATTAACCTAGCAACTAACACACAAAGACACGCAATGAAGGGCAGTTTGATAAAACACACACACATGCAATGGAGACCAGTTTGCACTCATAAACATGGCCATATCTCTCATCACTGTTATAAAATGAAAAACAGACACACTAGCAAATGCTGAGTTCATCCACTGCTGACATAGACGTCATTGCTCCTCTTGGTGGAGCTCTGAACTCCTGGAGTCTGGCTCGCTTGGTAGTTCTGGCTCTTGAAACAATGACCTCTGCAGAGGAGTTAAAGAGCTCCAGCTCTGCTGGTGGATCCAGCCCATCCACGTCAATTAGGTACCTGCAGACCAGATACCCAGTGTGGTTCATGCCATAGATGCAGTGGACTCAGATCAGCTTGTCGTTGTCCTGGCTCTCATTCAGGAAGTGCCTCACTTCCCGTTTGAAGCTCAGGATGGAGGCATCAGAGGGAACATGGTGGCCTTTGATGAAGATCTTGATGTAAGAGCAGGACTGTGGGACGTCAATCAGTTTGTAGTACCTAGTCGTGAGGGTCCTGGCTCTCCACAGAGTCCAGCAGGTCCCAGAGACCAAACGAGCCAGACTCTGGGAGCCAACAGGTCACAGACGGTTTAAAAGGCACTTTGAAGGCATTGAATCGAGTCCCAGGGATCCTCTGACCAGCCACTGGTCTGGTACATCCTTCTTTTCTTTCAGATACGACATCTGTGCAGCTATGAGGTTTCTACTCCCAGCTGAAGCTTTTAGATCTGAAATCAGTCTCATTAGCTCCCCTAAATAAAATACCAGTAAAAAGCCACTGCTTTGAATGAAGGTGCAGTTTTAACATTCATATAGTGTGAGTATCAGTCAGCATCATTGGGAACATTATAAGAAATCCGGACCTCTCAGATCACCTGCTTTCTGTCTCATGTCAGAGGTAAACCTGAAGAAGCAGTGCCTCAAACATGAGTTGTGCTGAGGACAGTGACGTAATATCCACTCCAACATCCCACAATCCCATAATGTCCCCCGTCAGCTCTCCAAGCATAAAAAACGAGTCCAGAGGTTTCTGTTCCCATATACTTCATACTAATACTAATACGATATTACAGTTTTTATTATTATAAATCCAGCTCCAAACTCTTCAGATTTTTGAAACCTGGCCGTGATATGTGTGAGAAACGTCAAAATTATTTTATTAAAGATTCTTTAATAATCTTTATTAAAGATTTTTATTTTATTAAAGATTAACGGTCAGTTCGGCAGGCGTTAACACTGTGCGACAGTTTGGTATGCTCCATGGAGTCTTCTCTAACTTCTATATTTAAACCCAGTATCTGCTTGTTAATAGTCCTGGTACTTGCCGAAGTTAACAGGAGACGTTGTTAATTGACAATATACCTAAAGCTTTATTACTGAAGCTGTAGATCTCTGTGAATTAGTGAAGACATTTTAAATTGAGGTGTTTTCGACGAGTTTCGTGAACAGTTCGTATCACGTGATGCGTTGACATTTGAAGGGTTTACACGACACTGGAAGAGAAAAGTGAAAGCTGGACACTTTAAACCGAAACCTGAATAATTTTACACGTTATTTCTCTGTCGGACGTTTCCATCGGATTTTCGCTGGTAGCATACAAGCAACTGTAGAGTCACATTCCGGTTCACGCAGGAAATGAGCGTCCGCCTCCAGTGACGCTTGCCCGGCGATCCCGGAAGTATCTCGTCCTGTTTACATTCTGCTCTTTGTTCGTTGCAAAATTCGAAAAATGTCGAAAAAGCGGTCCGAGAGCCGCAGGCTGAAGGCCACCATCGAGCAGCGGATGGCAGCGGCCGCTCAGGAGATCTTCCGGCTGCTGCATGAGCGCAGCCGAGCTGAGCTGCCGGAGCTGCGGGAGCTGCTGGCGGAGCGGCTGTCGGCGGCCGTCGAGGTCATCCTCACCGCGTTCGAAGCGAGCAGAGCGGCCGAAAGAAGAGCGGAGGATCCCGGAGGAGAGCGCAAAGGTCAGTGTCCACATCAGGACATTCAGCACTGCACTGCAGCCGCATCTAGTCCCGTTTAATGGCGCGCTCACGGTCCTCCAGATCTTTTAGTGCTCATTCTTCCGTTTATATACGACAGATCTGCCTGTATAAACAGATTTTTAATCATAACATTATCTCCTTTCTGGATTTAAATACTCTGAATACTGCATGGATTTAATGAAGTATTTGTACACAGTGCTCTCGGGAAATATTATCTGTCTGTGTGAGAGTTTAGCAGGTAAACACATCACGTTTATTAGTTTCACATAAATACTCCGACTAACACGAGGCTCAAGCATGTTTCTCTCTGACTTCGTTTGGAAATAAATTTAGGATTAAAAGACAGACCAAGCTGATACGGTGTTGATGTGATGACGCTGGAACGCCGGTACTTCTAGAGTAAAATAGTTCTTATTCGGAATGGCTTTAAAAAAGTTTAATTCAGTTCTGTTTAATTCAGTTGTATTTATAAAGCACTGAATCACAACAGCAGTCACCTCAGGGTGATTTATATTGTAAGGTACAGTCGTGAGGTCCTGCTCAAAATCAACAGCAGCAAATGCACAAACTTTTCATTCATGGAAAAGCTACGAATTACACTTAAGAACTGCGGACTGCTTCTGAGGCATTTACCATCAGCGACCCTCGCTACTAGAGCTCGCCCACAGTGGAAATGTCTCAGGAGGTGTGAGAGGAAACAGAAGAGGGGTAAGCGTAGAGGCATCCGGAGTAGGCTAGTGGCTAATCCACACAAACCCGCTATTCCCACCATTGTACTGTCCAACGTGCGCTCCCTGGACAACAAGCTGGATCATGTACGCTTACTTTGTCCACTTTGAAGTCAGTTGAGGTAGTGTTGTGTCTTCCTGAATGTGGAAACATGGCTTAATAATAACTTTCCCGACAATGCCATTCAACTCGACCAGCTAACATGCTCTCAGGCAGACAGAGCCAAAGGGGGTAAGACTCATGGAGGGGGACTCTGTGTTTACATCAACGACACCTGGTTCTGCGACGCTGTTGTGGCCTGGAGCTTATGATCATCAATTGCAGACCATTCTACCTACCGAGAGAATTTTCAGCCATGCTGTTTGTTGCTGTTTATATCCCTCCCTCATCCAATAACAACAATCGGAGTGAGCACTGAATGAACTGTATCAGAACGTCAGTGAGCAGCAGATGGCCCACCCAGATGCTTTTCTCATCATGCAATTTCAATCATGCAGACCCATAGACTGTGCTTCCCAGGGATGAGGTGAGCCTAAGAACTGCGAAGGCAAACCTGTCGTTGTTTTAGTGTACACTGAAGACCATGGGAGCATTGCAATTTCACATTCCTGTGTGTGATTGTACATATGGTTTTTGACTATAAAGCTGACTTTGACTTTGACTTTGGCTGAATCAGACGACCCCCTATGAGCAAGCACTTGGTGACAGTGGGAAGGAAAAACACCCTTTTAACAGGAAGAAACCTCTGGCAGAATCAGGCTCAGGAAAGGGCAGCCATCTGCTATGACTGGTTGGGGGTGAGGGGAGGAAGACAGGACAAAGACACAGTGGAAGAGAGCCACAGATTAACAATAAATAATATTTAAATGTGAGTGGTGTACTGTGCAGGGACTGACTGTCACCTCTCAGAGTAAAAGTTTTGTCTGTGGAATACAAATGATCAAATTAATGTGTGGCTTTACTTTTGGTTCCTGCACTATTGTTCCTTTGGTGAAAAGCAACTGAACGTATTCACAGATGGAAGTTTAAGCATCTTGCTGCAGATTCAAATAAAAACACGAGTTTTATTTTCAGCATGACAATGATCTCAAACACACCACCAATGCAGTGAAAACATACTTGGATAGAAAAACATGTACTGGAACACTATCAGTCATGAACTGGTCTCCCCAAATCCTACACCTCAACATTACTGAAGCAAACACTGATATAAACGTTAATGTAATATACAAACTTCAGGTATCAGTAGTTCAGTAAATTTAATCCCACACCAGCAAGAAAAGGATTCATTTTAAACTACAGCAGTGACTGGAAACAGAAGAAGCAAAAGTGTATACAGAACAATTCAGGCATTCTGGTGTGGACCGAGCAGGCAGGGCATCAGAGGGAGAGTATGGGTGGGGCTAGTGAAAGTGTTTAGGTAACACATCAACCTTAGTTATTACCTTTTTAAAAAAAAAAAAAAAAAAAAAAAATCTATTACTAGAAGTGATAGAGTCACATGATTTAAATAATCACATGTCATGTATTTTCTCTCCAGAGTTGTGTTTGTCAGTTGGCGTCACGAGTCTCTCTGATGAGAAACGTCTGAAGCTGGGCAACTCGATAGACAACCAACTGAAGGAGACTCTGCCTGGCACTTCCTCCAGACCACAGACCATCTCTGAACTGGATCGCCAGCTGGCCTCTCCAGATAATCCAACTGGAGACGAAGAACAATGTGAGAACGACAAGCAGTTGGTGTCTCACCATTGCAGAGTGTGTGGGAAGTCCTTCGACAGGAAAGGCTTTCTGATGAAGCACGTGGAGAAGCACTCGAAAGAGCCCAACTGTCTGTGTGGTCTGTGTGGTGAGCGTTTTGAGTCCAGTGATGGCCTAATGCTGCATCTCCAGATGCACCGTGACAGCACCAGGACATGCGATGTCTGCGGCAAGAAGTTTCCCTCAATCCGAGCTCAGGAGATGCACATGAGGATGCACACTGGAGAGAAACCTTTCAGCTGTGTTGTCTGCGGGAAAGGCTTCAATCAGAAGGGCAACATGGTAACGCACATGAGGATCCACACAGCAGAGAAGCCATTCACCTGCAACGTCTGCCACAAAGAGTTCAGCCAAGGCAGCTCGCTCGAACGACACATGAAAGCTCATGACGGACAGACACAGTTCAACTGCAGCTTATGCGGAAAAGAATTTGCAAAGAGCGCCGAGCTGAGGCGACACCACCGGAGCCATGGATCAGATGAGCAAACTGCCATCAGTAGCCGGCACAGAAAACCCAGTCTGACCCCTTCTCACTGCTGCAAGGTCTGCAGCAACGCGTTTCACAACAAAGGAAACTTTGTGAGGCATGCAGAGACGCATCTAAATCATCCTGATTGTCTCTGTGGCATCTGTGGAGAGCGTGCCGAGTCCTCTGAGAGTTTGCAGCTCCACATCCAGAGTCACAGAGAAACAAGCCGGATCTGCGACATCTGTGGCATAAGCTTTAGAGACATGGAGATCCACATGAGAACACACACGGGCCAGAAACCATTCAGGTGTAAAGACTGCGGGAAGGACTTCCCCAGGAAGGGATCCCTGGAGAGACACATGAAGCTGCATGCTGGTGAGCGGCCGTTCATTTGTGAGTTCTGTGGGAAGACTTTCATAGAAAACACAGTCCTAAAGAGGCACATCAAGAGCCACATGGGAGGGAAACCACGAATATACTCCTGTGAGGTCTGTGGCAAGAAGTTCACCATGAGCCAACACCTGGATGTTCACAAGAGGATCCACACCGGGGAGAAGCCATACACCTGCAGGGTCTGCGGGAAGAACTTCAGGCAGATCGGAAACCTGGACTCTCACATGAGGATCCACACAGGCGAGAAGCCATTTATCTGTAGCCTCTGTGGGAAGAGGTTTCGCCAGAAAATCTCACTGGAGACACACGAGAGGTTCCACAAGAAGGAGAAACCCTACAGCTGCCAGCTCTGCACTAAAGGCTTCGTGCAGAAGATCGACCTAAAGAGACACATGCTAACGCACACTGGGGAAAAACCCTACAGCTGCCAGGAGTGTGGGAAGAAGTACCAGGAGAAACGCTCAGTGGAGTCACACATGAAGGTCCACAGGGGAGAGCAGCCTGTTAAAGACTGTCAAAGACAAGAAGGCGTTCATGACTTCATCCAGCTGTGAGCTGCAGACACAGCTGTTTAAGATGCTGTTGCTTCATGAACATGTTGAAGTGTATTTATGTTCCCATACCTTCAGAGATGATATAGACAGAGCGGCAGCTGGACAGAATTGAAATTACCATAAAGATCTGAGCTTCCTGTTAGACAGTGTGGCTGCTCCTATGCAGAAATGTTTGACTTTTTTATTAAAACTAGAACAGACAAGTTTCTAGATTCCAATCTATCACTTTTAAATCAGCTGAATGAAATGTGTAAAACTCAGGACGAGAAAGGTTCACAAGAGACAGCAAAAAGAAAGAAGGAAGCATCTCTCACTTTCTGGCACTTTCTGATAATCTAGGAACAGGGAGGGTGGAGGCTCAAAACCTCTGAGCTAAACTTTGAAATAGAGTTCATGCATTAAGAAATTGGTTAATAATCTGTAATTTTTACAAATGAAGTATTCTGGGAGTTCCACAGATAAAAGTAGTTTCTAGTTTTCTGTGTTTTTAACAAACTGAGTTTTTCTCCTATTATTTCTTGGTGTTCTGTACGGAGCAACATAATAAACATATAAGGATGCTGGTAAACAAGTTGATTGTCCACAGCTACAAATCTTAAAAATGAAATAAAAAAGTCTATTTTGGATTTGAGGTCGTGTTTAAGTTTCAAGTGACTGGACGTTGTATGTATTCATGTACTGTTGTGACCTTTTTATTCATACAAATATTTCCTACCATTAATTTGAATCTGCTTCTGTAACTGGTCGTATTTATTTTTATAGTTTTACAGGAATTATTCTATTGGTGGAGTGAATATAATGGAAGGTTGAGGGAAATATGTGGATGTTTGTGAACATAATCAGCAGATTGTGTTATTTTGCAGTGAACCATATCTAGCTGAGCTGAGCAACTTCAGAGTGTGTCGTGAAGTCCAGAGGTTTGAACAGACAGGCAGACATTGGGCAAACTCGCTGCTTTCAAGGTATTTATAAAATGTTTGTAGCCCAGTGACTGGAATCATACCTGATCTTTGTGTGGATGAAGTTTTCAGAGGAAAGCAATAAGACCAGGTGTCCCTTTCTACATGATTGTCCTGCACTTTTTTGTATCTTACAGGTTTGGAGATGGCAATGCTTTCGTCATGCTAACTTAGAGACTAGAATGTCTTGTTGTAAGTCGCTACAAAGATTTGGTACGAATATGATGGAAACTACCCAAAAGAAAAGAAACTGAACTAACAACACAAGCTGAAAAACTGCTTCTCCCTGGGAGGAAGCCAGTCGGAGGCACTGAGTCTTGTGATTTTTTTTTTTTTTTTTGTGTGTGTGCTATTTTGCAGTTTCATACAAGGATGCATTAGCGTCATAATAAGCTTGAAAGAGTCATATCAGTCCCCCTGAAGCCCCACTTGGGGAGAGTGGAGTGGGAAACTGACAGGTGGATTGGTGACAGGTCTGCAGTGATGTGGTGTAGACAGAAGTGAGTTCTATCCTCAGATATGACTGCGTGGGTTGAGGATACCAGCACAGCAGGAATGAAATAAAATGGAATATCTGTCATAGGAATAGGAGCTTGTATAATTTAAATAGCTCGGTCACTTTAAGACCAAATGGAAGCTTATACAGCAAGCAACTGACAGGATCATCAGTTTTATATAGGATAAAGATCACGTTCTCATGCTCAGTAACCATAAACGCACAGTAAGTTATTAGAAACTACTTGTTCACGACTGGGTCCTCACTTCACCTGCTGCTTGTCGTATAGAGATGTTCAGGAAATTTGGAGCTACTGTGTGTGTGTGTGTGTGTCACCATTGTCTTTATGAATGATTATTCTTTCATTTGATAAAGATCCTGGGTTTTTTTTTTGTTTTGTTTTTTTATGGGGTACTTGCCTTATTTATAGGGATTGTAATGTCTGACCAGAGGAGGAAACGGATGATTCAACAAAGGCCATAGACTTGCTGCAGGACTAGAAAAAAGAGCAAAGAAAACTAAAAATAACAAGAATTGATATTACTGACAATCTTTATTAACAACCTGACTGCATCCAATGAGCTCTAGCTAACAGCGGCACCTGTGTTAGGTAACCTGTGCAGCAGCACAGCTCCCAGTGCTAGTGGCAGCTGCTCCAACATGTTATTCACTGAGAGTCTTACAGGAAGCTTACCGTATTTTTCGGACCATAAGGCGCACCGGATTATAAGGTGCACTGTCGAAAAACGGGTCCTTTTTCATACATAAGGCGCATTAAGCGAAACAAAACAGTCAGATAATTCAAACTTTACTCAACTCGTTCTTCTTGCTCCTTCCACTTCCGTACCATTGATTCATTGATGTTGAATTCTCTCACAGCTGCTCTATTCCCATGTTGTTGCAGTATATTAATAACTAACCTCGTATTGTGGATGGATTATCTCAGTTGTTCTCCTGACTGGAAGTTTGGTCCGTTTACAGCATCCTGCCATGCAATTGCATTTGTCCCTAACCATCGGGAACCCTCCCGTTAACTTTTATCGAGTGGAAAAAAGTTAGCGTTCATCCTCCAGCTTCACTGTGTTTATGTTATGCTGTTATGTTATGTTATAGCTGTGTCGCTAGCGATCAGGTAGCACATCATTATATACAAGCTAGTCCAACTTCAGTAACCCTACAAATGTCACTGCTGTTTAGTTTTCTGTCTTCATTTATGTTGGAAGTGATAGCAGAGCTGTACGTTTTAATTTTTTCAGAAATCTCTCAGTCAGAACATGGTATATTATGTTTAGGTGGAAACTAGCGAACTAACTTCCTGCTAACTTCTAACTCCGTTAAATTTAATAAATTCTGTTTTCATGGATGCC
>VUQG01044520.1:0-13273 GCA_015106755.1 Etia nguti
AGGGCCTTCTTGATGTGCTGTTCTTCTGCCTCCCTGGCCGCTGTGTCAGTGGGGATGGTGTTCGCTCTGTGATGTAGCGTCCTAATGACACCCAGTTTGTGCTCCAGTGGATGATGAGAGTCAAACCTTAAATACTGATCCGTATGTGTAGGTTTACGGTACACGTCAGCTTTTAGAAGTCCCCCATTACTGATGGAAATCTCACAGTCTAAGAAAGCCAACCTGCCACTTTTCAAATAATAAATTTCAACTAATTAAGTTGTATTTCTCTGTCTGCTGTTTTATATGAGACAACTGTGACCTGCATCATCACTTTTACACCTAGTTGTAAGCCCATAAATTTGACTGACAAATTACAAATATGTGAAGTAAAATTGTTATGGCCCTGAGCCTTGGAAGTGTGAATGCCTTTTAATATTTATGGAAATCCAAGTGTGCTAGGACTCGTGGGTGATTGGTTACTGGGAGACCTGTGCCAGCCTTCTTTTATGCAGATTGAAGTGTGCCAGCCCACGCAAACGATTGGCTGCCTGGGGATCCCATGACACTCCAAGAGGAAATGACTGGCTGATTGTGTGCAACTGCGGGTATAAAAGGCTGAAGATCCGTCACACTACTTGGGCGGCCGCTGAGAAAAGAATAGGCAGTGTGGTGCTTGGCTGACTTGCTTTTGAACTTTGTTTGCGAAACCTGTTCAGTGTTGCACTTTGTTTGTTAAACCTGGTATACAGCTGAACTTAGTTTTAATAGAGTTTTTTTATGCTAGCTTGCCTTAGTTAACCCTTAGCTTTTACTCATGTCTTTTTTTCTTTATGTATTAATTGGTTGCCCAGTGGTCTGTTGAACAGCCCTGTCGGTTTTCTGTTTAAACTTTGCAATAAATCCTTTTATTTTACTCAGTTTTCGTGTGGGGGCTTGTGTATGTTACTCCCCTCCTGTTGCCTAGCAGAGGGGGTCGTAACAAAAATACTCAAATTTTAACTTTTTCCACTAACACTTCTACTTTCCACTCTACTACACAATTTAGATAACCTCCACATGGCATTAATTTGTAACCAGTAAAGTGAAGCTTTAACGCTGGGTGAGCTGGATTAACATTTACAATATGTTAATCCACTGAAGCTCATAGGCTTCAGTCAACCTGTCAAATTACCTAAAAGGCTCAAAAATATCATTTTCAACACTTACTGTTGTTCTGAAGGATCTCTGAAACCCTCACTCTTCTAATCATCAGGGTGGGGAAAAAGTCCTATGAAAATGTGAGGTCCCCATCTGCTTTTCCAGTAGGTCGAGAAGAACGTACTGAAGATTTGCTAAAAATAAGGAAAAAGTTAAACAGATTTAAATAATAAAGAAAGAAGAATCATATTGTAAAATATAAATTAATATGAAAATCTTAGATTAAGGATACCTCTGTTCCAAACAGTGACAGACTAAACCAACATTCACTAACATTTCCCTGTCATCTGTTTTGTTTGATACACCTTCCACCTGCAGCCATGCCCAAAACGGTGGATAGAACCCACCCACCACTTTAATCACACTCCAAATCTTGTTTTAACATATGCCATAGAAACTGAACATTAAAAGTGTCTCCTGAAAACCCTCTCTTGTCTGAAAATTTTCTGATAACATTTAAATTTACAATAATTGATTACACAGCAGTGGGGGAGTTGTCTTCAATGCCCTGTACCAGCTTCCAGCAGAGCAACTACCTGAACACTACTCCAACAGAGGTCGAAATACCTCACATTCAAAGATAAAAGAAAGAGAAACTATTTCACTGAGACAGGTAGATATAAAAAGAAATTCCTACACCACACAGTCTGTGAAATTAGAGGAACTTGATCAAATTATTACAAGGTCCTGACCTCCTAAACAGTTTAGACCCCAATAAAAGAATATCTTTTCCTTAACAGTACAAAACACTTCACTACATACATTAACATTAACAATCCTTCAACCACTAAAGCTCACAGAGTTTAGTCAACCTGTCAGATTACCTTAAAGACTGAAAGACATCATTTCAAACACTTACTGTTGTTATAAATCTCTGAAACCCTCAAACACGCTTCTGATCATCAGGATGGAAAAATGATCCACTGAAAGATTTTTTTTTTTTTAAGTTTTAGGTCCATGTGCCCTGTTGTTCATTATTAGGTCAAAAGGAACTTCTTTAAAATCGATTCTCCACAAGCAAAAGGTTAAAGAAAACTAAAAGGTTGAAAAAATAAAAACCAAATTATAAAAATTAACAAGTTAAAAATCTAAAAGTAAAGAAACCTCTGAATCAAGCAGCCACCAACGAGGAAATGCACCTGTATTTCCTTGTTAACCTGTTTTACAAGACAAATCTGTGACAGCAGCGTCACCATAGAAACCACAGTCTTCTTCTTCTTATTGGCTGTAAGCTCGTGTATTTGAAAAACAAATATCACAGAGAACAACAACCATACAGAGTCCAGCAGCTGCTGTCAGCACACATTATTAATGATGATGATTATTATTGTTAGTGCTCACAGACACTCAGCAGTAAAGGTTTAATATATTAATGATCTCACTCAACCTGCCATTTCACTGACTTTAAAAGAAATGCAGTCATTAAGTTCTAAAAAATAACAGCCTCAAAGTCTCTCGGCTGGATGGAAAATTAAAAAATAAAAAGAAGAAAGAAACAGGATATTGTAGTTTCATCATAGTGTGGATTTCGATGGAAATTACCCCGAGTATGCTAGTAATGCTGCATAATAATAATCATCAGTTCTCTCTTTAAAGTTGTGTGGAGGTGTTCAGCAGAACTTGCAGCTTTGTGGGTGGTAAAGAGGCGTGTTTGTGTCTCTGTCAGTTTTCTGGAGAAACTGGCTCATAGGGCTAGTACGTGTTGCTCAGTAAATTTTAGTTTCTTTTTATATCTGTTGTCTTTGTTCATGAACTGTCTGATTAAGTGATTTGATTCCAATCTCAGTGCCGCGAAAAGATCTTAAATGTTGCAGTTTCTGTGTCTGCAAGTCCATCAGGGTCGTGGACAAAGAGCTGGTTCCTGTGAGCAGACTGATGCTCTCTGTCACTACAAATAGTTCAAACAACTGGAGGAAAATAAGCAGCTCTGTGTTATTTATGTGCAATTAAATTATTCCTAAATAGTTTTTATTGTTTTAGTGTTGTTTTGTTTTAGTTCACTCTTCTGACAGGATGGAACAACTAAAATGATCAACAAAACATAAAACAGTTTGTAAGGTCCATGTACCCTGTTGTTTTTTGTGGTGGGGCGTGGTCTGCTGTGCAGTGCGGACGCACCTGCACGGCATCCGCAATCACGCCCGCTGTGTTAAAGCACGGGGACTCAGGGGTTGGTGTGGTTGTGGTGGTGTGATGCAAATGTTAAATAAAGATAGCTCAAAACGCAGATCTGTGGTCCCGTCGTGCCTTAATTCCACCACACTTTACAATCAATTTAAAGGAACGTCCTTAAAATTGATTTCACACAAGTAGAAAGTTAAACAAAATGTTACAAAACTAAAAACCAAAATATAAAATATAACAAGATAAAAATCTAAAAATCTAAAAGTAAAAAGACCTCAGTACCAAGCAGCTATCAACAAGTGACTGCACCTGTTTATCCTTGTTAACCTGATTTACAAGACAAATCTTAAACCTGTGCTAGACTATTCATCATAGTGTAGATGCTGGAGGCGTGTTTGTGTATCAGCAGTGAGGGTCAGAACTAAATGTTGCTCAGTACATTTTTTCTTTTCTCTTCTTTTGTGCCGCTGTGATTACAGATGTTCCTCTGCCTTCAGAAACCAACATATGTGAATCAAACGAGTGACCAAAAGACTTTCTGACCAGGTGGAGACCAGCAACAGAAAATAATAAATAAAAATAGTATAAATTTTATTATAAGAAATCATATTGTGAGAACCTGCTTTTTTCATTTGAGGAATATATCAAAACTTAGATCCCTGTGTCAACAAGTGAACTTTTGTCTCTACTGCTGTGGAAATTTTTAAATAACCTGCAACACACCCAGTGAGTTCAATGTAGAGAGAAACATCCCAGCCAAACAGCAGGATGATGGCGATCTCTGACGATGGGCGCCGCCCTCGCATCTTTTATACACGCACAAAGGGGGGGGGGGAGTAGAACATAAGGCCTATTTGTGGTGGACATGCATATAACTGGTGACAGTGTAATTCTACAATTACAAAAGTGATCAATACATAAGAAAAGAAATTGCCAGTACACTACAAGACTTGACTACTGTAACAGTCTGTTTACCTGTCTAAACAATAAAGATCTAGCTCGTCTACAGGTTGCTCAAAACTCTGCAGCGAGACTACTGAATCACTAACTCCATTTTAATATTTTAGGTTTACCCATACTCTCATAACACAAACATATAGGGCCTTGGGGGTGGGACATGCTATATAGCATCCAGAGTACGGTTTGTATATCCAACCTCACCTCTGGTGCCGGTGCCCACCTCTCAATTTTTAAATGAGATGAGACGAGATGAGATGGCCTTTAATTGTCAGTTGCAGTTGCCCACATGGCCCACGCCATAACACAATAAAACACAGACAAGCAACATGGGAGAATATTCCAGTGTGTACAGCTGGATCTGGGACCGCTGCAATCTTCAATTGCGCCTCCAGCTGATCCGCTGTCCACATCGGAAGGGAGGTAAGCATGGGAGGAGGCGTTGGATTCGGGGGAGGGAGGGTGATAGTGAGGGCGTATCAGTATCAGTGTACATGTTTCGTGCGTGTGTGTATCCCGTGTTCAGCTGAGAGAAAGTGTCACCACGCCCGGTTAAGCGAAGGTCAACAGTCTCCAGTCTGAAAAAAATCTACACAGTGATGACACTTCATTCTTTATTATTCATCAATTCATTTTCTGACACGTATTTTTGGTTCTCCTTCCGTTAGGACATGCCTGCAACACTCAGGACAAATCTAGTCAAATGCTAGAACGACCTCAGCTCCCTCGGGAGGGAGTCGATAACTAATTTGGGACTCCCTCCCGAATTACTTATTAACTCCTCACCCTATCTCTAAGGAAGAAGCCATCTACCGTTTGGAGGAAGCTATTTTCTGGGACCTATGTATCCCGAGATCCCATGGGCTATGTTGTCAGGGGGCTTTTGCCCTTGGTAGGGTCTCCCAAGGGAAGTCCTGGGTGAGGGCACTATGAAAGATTTAAAAAAAATTAAGGAACATGTTTACTCTGCCCGGGATAGGGTTACTGCAGTTGCACTCTTGGGCCGGGTCTGGGGAAGGAGCTTAAGGGACAGGGTCTTCTGTGGGCTCACCACATACAGGATCCCCCATGAGGATTGGGTTCAAAGTGAGTTGGGTGGCAGTAAAACGCAAGAGGCCGGGCGGTTCGATCCCTGGTTCTTGAGGCTGATTATTGGGACATTCTCTATCATTATTTACATTTATTCAACAGGAAGTGAAACTTGTGGGATTTGCATTTTCCGCTCCTTAACAGGAACACTGCAAACACTAACTGAAGGACCCTGAGCCACGTTTTTTTTTTTTTTTTCCAACAACCAGCACAAAGTGGGGAAAGAATCCTAATTAGCTAAAAGGATTCTAATTAATGATCCTGAGCTCGTTTCTACCATAAACGATTCACAAGTAACATAAATTTGGACCAAAAATTGGCATGGCAGTGTTGCTGATTAACATCAGACATAACCGAACAAGGGAGTAGCAAGAAAAGAGTGGGTGGAGAGATTACTACATCTTAAAATGTCCCCTTGAGGCGCAAGTCGGCCACTAAAACTTATGACTGGTGCAGTTTAGCCAACCGACTGTTCCTGCTTTGCCTCCAGTACAGAACAGTTCAGTACAGGGGGTGGATTGGGGGGCTTTAGAGACGCTGGGCTCCGGGGTGTTGTTGATGCTGCTTCGCTCCGCCTCTGGTGGACTGATTGGCTGAGCTGTCATGTCGTTCCCCCAGCTCTCTTCCCCACTGGCCAATATGCACAAAGCCCTCTCTGCACCCTCGACGCAACTGTATTCAGAGATACGTGCCTTTGTGCTCTAGTACGACGCGACCCTAATGGCCTCGTAGCTACTCTGATATTCCATGTTTGTATGAGAGCAGGGCAGCCCTGTTCGCATACACAGCTCGTCTCCAGATGCGTCTGGTCCTGGCTGGCATAGCGGCGGAGATGCTGAGCGGCGCAGCCAGCAGGGCTAGGCCGAGGCTCGGCACCTTCTTGCTGGCCCCCGCCAACAAAACAGTACCGCCGTTGGCAGGCACGGGGAGCCAGAGATTTCGGTCAACGTCCTCAATGCAGGGATATTCAGAGATGGCACGAGAGCGGTCGAAGACTGTCACGTCGTTTTATAACCAGTCTGCAATAGATTCTTCTGCAGAAAAGGTAAAAAATGTGACGGGTTCCCGGTGTTCCCTCCTGAAAAGGTCTCAGAACTCTTGGGTAACTAAGCTAGCTGTGGCTAGCTGTGGCTGGGTTGTGCTACGTTCAGGGGCAGGTGGAAAAAGCTGTTACTTAACAGAGCAGCGCTTTAGCCTTCAGAACTGATGTTTTATCAGTTAGGAGCTTAAAAACGACTTCCTTCTATAAGAGGAATAAAGCTGTCACCTACGTAACAGTGTTTGTAGTTGTAACACTAAAATAATGTGTAATTTTCCTTTAATATTTCGGAGATTCTTCTGGCAAAAGAAAAAGGCGTGCTTTGTCTGGTTATTTTTGTTGTTGTTTTAAGTCATATTATTGTACTGAAGTATAATGGACTACTTAAAAATAATTTAATAATTATGTAAAGCGGCTGACAAGCCCGGTACCGAAGACCTGAATGCAACGCCAGGGAGTTCACGGTAAATTTATCTGCAGCCTGCTGAGCTTCTAGACAAATTATAACGTCGGTTCTTTGCTGTCGCCGATGTTGACCGGACCAGACGAGTTGCCAACGCAAAACTGTAATATTAGCTACACTATAGATATAAGAAGATTGCCCAATAACAGGAGACTTGATGGTGTAAAGTTTCAGCGATGGAGCTGAGCTGAAGTTGACCCAGTTAATGAGAAGCCAGTGTAACAATCTGTTCTGCCAGTCTCTAAAATACTTTGCCTTCAATGAAATAAAAGAAAGAAAACACAACTCATGAATGAGTACTGATTCTTTGATTCATAATGGTCTCCATTTTAACTTTTATTATTATTATTATTGTTGTTATCAATAAAAAAACAACAGATGCTTTTCCTCCTCTTGGCTCAGTTTTTTTTGTCATATTCTTCAGCTTTTTTTACTTACTTCACTGGAGTGAATATAAGAAGTACTCTCACAGCAAAAAGAGGAAGGAATTGAAATACTGAAACAAAACACCACCCAACTACAACACTATCACTTTACGGAAGACAAATGTTATTGTTTTGTACAGTGATATCGATGCGATGGCAGAATGTTTGCATCAGTATACATAATGTAACACGACCAATCCAGCAGATTGTTGTTTCTAGTGGGTCCCACTGGACTCACTGTAAAGATTAGGACTGCACTGACATCCCTTAGCATTTAGATCCTGGAGCAATGAGTAGTGTTTTTCCACTTGTACATTCTCCACTTGTGCATGCTGATTCAGCACTGGAGTGTCAGTGTCATGTTGGGGTAAACACAGCTAGAGCTTTTAAAACTGATGCCTGTTTGGCTTAGGTGTGCCTGTTAGGCTCCATTTATCCTGGGTTTTAACTTGAGATCTGTTCCCAGATCTGTAGACCATCACCAGACATACAGCTGTGCATTCTGAGTCTATTTACACAATGCTTTTTACTCGTGCACCTGCAAATCGCATCTTACTGTGGGGTGTGAATGAATGTTATTGACTGGACCTGCAATTTAAAGCTCCATTATTCTAACAGTTGCTAGAGTTTTTGTGTTTTTATCACGCTGTAGTAGGTTTGATTTAACAGGAAATCCAAACCATGAACCATTTCTTTAGTGTTTTTGTCTTTCTAGCTAGCTCAGATTATGCTACTGGCATCTCGCTGTGGCACCCTCAGATCCATGTTGGAGCTGATGGCTCAACTTGCTCCAGCTGGTGCGCAGAGGTGGAGTGCTATAAAGTACTGGAGCACAACATGACATGCATGTGGTTGGTGGAGTTGTTGCGCCGTTGTAAGGTTTTATAACGTGGCAAGTTTACATACATTAGTCAGCGATGACTGAGCACAGTGTTAAATGTTAGACTTGCTTTACCACAGCGACTTACCTCCATCTTAGCCTCTATCTATTAGCCGCTGTCAGACACTGACTTTATCTGAGAGAGAGATATATCTCAGATAAAGTCTTTGTTTTCTTCCCAGTCTTTCTATCGATCATTTTTCTTTAAATCTTATTTGATTATATTCTAATCGATGTAGAGATAGAAAATAAGTCTGGAAAACAAATGTACTCTTACAAGAAAGTCTAACAACGACGTCTAGGTGATGTTGAAGCTGTAATGAGCTGAACATGGTTCTCTGTTGGCAGTGCGTTAGCAGACAGGATAGCTAATTGTGGGCTGTGTGTAGAGAAGAGCGAAGTTCTAACATTTAACTGCATTTAAAACAATGAAGGGTGTCAGCTGCAGCCACTGTCTGTGATTTTCTTACTGTATTTTTTTTCTTGTTTCTGATAAACTGGAATGACGTCAGAATTGTTGCAATACTTGGCCTTTCGCCTTTTTTTTGTAACTCATATTGTAAAATGAAAGCAATTTTCAGAACTGTGATTTAAAAGTTTTAAAAATAACTGGGTGCTCTGGAGGGAGGCTTTGTTGGAGCAAGCTGACTCAACAAAATCTAAAGACCCAGTCAGTGATAACGGGTATCACGACGCTGGTTATCAACTTTCTCTGTCAGGCTGGTTTTTCTGCTTCAGGCTCTGTGTGTGCAGATATGAAGGGGGGTGTTTCATGTGTTCTTTCTATCATCTACAGCACCAAAATGGACCAAATGAGAACATAATAATACACTAAGAAAATGCATCATTGTTGCTGCAAGCACATCAAAATAGCAGTGCTGTTTTGTACATCCATAGCCTGCCTTCCACATCAATGCATGCTTATGAAGGCTTGGGCTAACCAGAGGAATGAAAACACACAGTCGTACAGCGTAAAACAAGCTGAGTTTAAGATGTTTCGCTCCAAGCACTTTTGCAGTTTTTTCAAAGTGTCTAGAACCTTTCTTTCATGACCAGGCAAATAAGTTCACAGGCATAAAAAAGTTGCTAATGTTTTTACATGTGTGACTTTTTAAAAATGTAGTGATTAGATAAAGACAGCTGTTGTTTCTGCTTTCACAGCTCCAGCTCTCTGTGTCTGTGTCTGGGTAGACTTAACCGCCATCAAACAATCACAAAGTAATGCTTTAGTTTTCTGATTTACTGCAGTTTGGAAGGCCAGATTATGGACTTTCTGAATATAAATTATATACCGCAGTGAAAATGTTTTGCCAACACTCTGCGCTGCTCGTCACCTGGACCAGAGCGTACAGCTAAGACAAGTATGGAGTGTCCTTCAGTGTCCCAGCTAAAAATCTGCATGAACTGTCTGAAGGACTTTATCTGTCACAGGCTAAACAGCCAGTCATTTATATGGATAACAATCATGTGTTTTAATGGCTGCACAATTGAAACTAAAACACAATCTCAAGCCCTGCTGTTGTGAATGTGTGTATAATTTTATGTACCACTTTCTTCCTAGGCCTCTGTTCGACTGACTTTAGCAACCCTGTTGTATTCTGGGAAGTCTGCCGACGGACACCACATCTTGGTAAATATTTCAGCTGCGCTGGGATTTCTGTAAAGTGTAATAATAATGAGACTTTTGAGACACTTCATTGTTATTCCTGTGTGTTTCTACGATAACAGAGCAGTGCCAAGTACCTCCACAAGGAGCTGCCTGTACGAATCGCCCATCGCATCAAGGGTTTCCGTAGTTTGCCCTTCATTATTGGCTGCAACCCCACGATTCTGCAAGTGGTAAGCACACAATTCTCCAGACACATCAAGATACAGTTTACAGATTGCTGAGCTATACAGGAAGTGAGCCCTGTAACAGATTATATAATAAGAAAGTAACAATTAGGCCACTGCACAGGAGAGTCTTGACTGAAAGCCCTCTTAAGATGCTCCCTGTCCACTCTGATGTGCCAAAGGGGAGGAATGGCTGTGCCTTAAGAGGTAGAGCAGGTTAATGGTTCAATACCAAGCTGAGATACGACTGCAAGAACTGGAAGGAGGGGGTTTTATTTATACACATAATGGCAACATCAACAGCCTGTAGACTCTTTATGGGATATCAATATCCCATAAAGATGGGTTGTACCAGGAAAGTTGTACTGTAGTGTTTTTTTAAAATTAAAATAAAGAGGCTCAATGGCACTGCTGACGCAGGAGCTGCAGCTTGTGATTTGAAAGCACATGTTTGTATTTGGGTTAGTGGTTACACTGTCCTGGGTACTATTAATGCTGAACAATAAATGCAGGTTTTGTTTTCTGCCACCCAGATGTTGTTTTTCAGGAAAAACATTACATATTTCTGCAACATATTGCACATTTGACATTTTAAAGGTGGAAGTTACCATATTTGGACAAAGTGATGAGGTTTTATGTTATCATGTGATTTAAAAAAAAATTTTTTTAGGAAGATTGGTTTGCAATATAAATCATAAACATGCGTAAACACATAAGTGGTGCTTAGTAACAGACAAATACACAAAACTGAAGCACAGGCTGCTTGGATGGTCCTTATCAGAAAGCTAGTCTTATTATTTGTCATTAAAAATACTTCACAAGGCACCAACACTGCAAACACAGTGGAGAGGTTCAGTTCTGTTATTTGAGTCAGCAGAGGTAAGTGCAGGCAGTAACCTATCAGCACACCTGTCAGTCTAAGCTGCCATAACACTGAGCCTCAACAGTATCCAAATGTAGGAAGCAGAAAAAGTCCCACAAAAGATTATTTTATTTTCTGGATGTATTCCGGGGCTGTTTAGTTGGTCATTTTAACGCAGGAGTCTATGGAGATTGATACTTTCAGATACAGCCTGATGTGGCCACTCGAGTTTTTTTGGCACTTAATTGTGGTTTGTTTTCCATCCACTTAGTTTTCCAGCAGTCGCAACTATTTTGGAATGATTTTCTGGCACCGAATGCAAAATATTCTGAAACGATGCAATTTCTCTGATTTGGTATTTTTTACCGTTGTACTATTTTCAAATCATAAATAGGATTTAAATGACATCGAAAGCACTCGCTGTTTTATTTAAATTTCCGACAGTCTTCCAAACATTTTGCAGACAAGGTTGTTTTTGCCTCCAGTGATTAACTGTAATGACATCAGTGCCACACGCTGTCCAGTAAATAATTTTGATACATGTATTTGTTTCACACATGATTCAGGCCTGTCATATCAATAACTTAATGACTATGCTGTCATTCCACCTGTCTACTTACTTTCCTAATTTTTCATGGGAAATGTTTCTTCCAGCAGAAACGGTCCACATCAGCAGGATTCTGATCTTGGAGCCACAGGGCTGTTTAGTTTTTCAGATGCCATTTCAGACAGAGGTCCTTTAAAGCACCTTGTACAGATATCTCAAAAACGTAATCAGAAAATATGCATGTGTCTGGATATAAATGACTCTCTGAAACCAAAAGAATTGTCGTTGTCATTGTTCCCGCTGAGCCTTTAATTCCCCTGCAAGCACTTTCTGAGTATTTCGCCGCCTCTGCATGTCTCGTTGCTGGTGAACTTTCACCTAGATTCCTTCCTTTTCTCTGTGAACCGCTCTGTGTCGATTGCATAAAGCAAAAGCTCCTTTTCTGTGCCACTACTTGTGATGTCGGAGTGGCTGTACTTTCACTGTTAGCTCTTTGATCAGAAAAGAAATAATTGATGGAACTGATTTTAACTCTCCAACTTGTGCACATCAAGATGATGAGATGGATTTTAATAAGCCAGACTAGTCATTTATGCAGAAATTTGATTCAGAGAAGTTGCTCAACTCTGCCAGTAACAGAAAACTCATCCCATTGATGCTTGGTGAAAGGTTCCCACATGTAAGCCTCACGTGGACTTGTCAGAAACGCAGTGAGGGCCAGTCAGGGGGGGACAGTGCTTGCGGTGTGATGTTTTCTGGCTGAGTGAACAATCACAGAGAAATCGGTCTAACCGTAGCCTGCTCCTCTCCTCTCCTTTTCTCACAGCATGAACTGTATATCAGAGCCTACCACATGCTCAGTGACTTTCCAGAGGTGAGTGCCTGACCCACTCAAACACGAACAGTAAACACATGCACACAGTCACGGGGTCATAAGTTCAAGAGTTTCATTTCTCAGGGAATGGGTTTGCTCATGAGCAGGAAGTGTGAACCTTTTTGCTGTCGAGATGTGTGATGAATCTGCCCGCAGCAGCTTCAGGATTGGCTCATCTGATGGGCACTAAACAAGCCGTGACTCTGTTATTAAAACTAATGAAACATTAGCCGTATGTATTGCTAGAGTCAATGAAAATCAGTTTCCCGCCAATCATTCTGTGTTTGGCAGTGAAAGGTCTTAGAGGGAAGGTTGGTGGATGGCGCTTCTCTGCTATTGAGTTTAGGATTTGTAGCTTTTCTACTACACTGATTATTGTTTGTATTTATTTGTGTACTGTCAGGGCTATAACACGTGTTCCTTGCTTGCTAGATGTAATGCACTCAGTACTTTTACAATTGCATTTCCTCAGTCTGGGCAGACGTGGTTGTCGGTGCCAAAATAACTGGCTGACTGTTGCATGCAGTAGCAAAGTGATCATTGTGTTCTTTTTAGGTCTGGACAAATCAGACGGGTACGCCCAGTTGCTCAGTGTGTTCGCACATGTACGATTGGAGATGTCAAACTGGCTGAGCGTGTTTTCCTCTGTATTAATGTAAACACTTAAATCTGAAAAGTAACCCTAAGATTGTCAGGTTAAGAAAAAACAACAACACCTCTTTCAGTGCCTATAAAGGTGTGTGCCTTCTTTATAAAACAGAGCTCTGAAACTATAAAGTCACTGTGCTTAGACTTTCAGACTCCTCTTGTTCGCTTGCATAAACACATTTCTAAAGAGATGAGGCAGACGCAAGGTTAGCTAAAAATAAAAGATCCTTAGATTTAAGAGGAAATTACAGAGCCAAAGGATCAGATAATGTGACTCTGGGTTGGAGTCACCTATACTACAGTAGCTCTCGGGGGAAATCATAATGTCTAAAAACATCTCTGTGCTACAGAGT
>VUQG01044520.1:20602-42611 GCA_015106755.1 Etia nguti
AAAAATTAAAAAAGTTTTTTTTTTTTTTTTTTTTTTTCTCTCTGACTGAAATTAGTTTCCCCACATTTTATGTAGATATTAAATTTCACTTTGTTGGAACTTTGAGAGTGAGCTTGATTTTTACTCATTTTTTTTATTTTACAAATGGTCTCACCTTACCGTGTTTGGTAGGGTGAGAAGCTCGACGAGAAGCTTGGTTGGCATAGAGACGACACTCCTAGGTCCTAGCTGAGGTATTTAGGGGGTGTCATACTCAGGCAATGCTGGAGAGATTGTATCTCTTGGTTGGCTTGGGAACACATGGTGTCATCCTGGAAGAGCTGGAGGAAGTGGCCGAGGAGAGAGATTACTGCCCCCGCAACGCGGGCCTGGGAAGTGGCACAGATTAAATATATGGGTGTTTTGTTTTTTGTTTATTTTATTATAGCTGACACAACTAATGGAAGTATGTGACTGTTTAAAGCCACCATCAGTGCTCCTTTAATTTATCAATGCTAAATCACAAACTACAGGTGAGTCAGTATTCCCTGTGTATAAATGGTTAAAGAGTGGAGTCATAAAGAAAAATTATTTATTTATTTTTTTGTCTAGACATTTGCAACATATAAGTCAAGGCAGAATACACAAAGTCTCTAAGGTAACATATTTACATGCACAGAATTATGTATATATGTATAGGGTCTATAGGCCTATATTTAGCCCTACATTGGCAAGCAAGTAAGGCGTGTCACACAGCATTCTTGTGTACTAGCCGAATATGTGGACTGTTAACATACCAGAAGAGTATCTCTTAACGTAGATGGGCTACAGCAGAAGAAGATGACACTGTGTCACATCTGTCAGGTGATGATGGAAGCCTGAGGCTACTGTTCAGACAGGCTCACCAAACTTGGCAGCAGAAGATTGGCAAAACCTTTCCTTTTCTGATGAGTCTTGATTTTTGATTCAACAACATGCTTGAAACAGCATAGTGAGTGTTTATTTATGTTGTCTGTGGAGCAGTAAAAGAAAATGCCTGATGACAGTCGGTGATTTGGCCTAGTGGAAAAAGAGATGTAAACAGAAAACAAAAAGTGACCTAAAAATTGAACTCTGTGGTACACCACAGGTAATATGCACTGCAAACTTTGAATGATCACCTTACCTGAAGGTTCTTTCTGAAAGGATGTTCCAAAACTAAGCAAATATAGAGTCCTTGATGAAAACCCATGTTTCAAGCTCTTTGTATGAGGATGAATCTCTTTTCACTGAATCTCAATTTCTCCCTTTGGTCTAAATGTTGGACCGAATTCTAAAATGACACAAAAATGTTTCAAGTTTCTCTTTTTGAAGTCTGTTTTTAAATAAAAGCAAGTGTCCTTCAGTAGCCTTTGCGCAGTCGGCTTAATGGTTCTCTGAATCCTGGACAGAGTTCTGTTTCTCTTACAAGACTTGAGTCTGTCAAAGGCTAAGTGCCTCAAAATATGCACAATGTCCTCCACTGCTGTGCAGAGGCATGCTCGCTGCTTCATAGCGAGAATTGCACTAGTCTTAGATATGGGCTAAACTTCACTTGGTGACACTCATCTAAACAAATTATTTCAAGCAGAATTTACATTTCAGGAGTACAAGAACTCCTGTTTGCTCACCATATTCATCATCACTGTTTAGCATTTTTATCAAACAGTTAAGAGTGACGATTCATCTCAGTGCCACACACAGAAACCTCTCTGGCCTTAAATACGGCTGATCGTTCCAGCCACGCAAGCCATGTAAAATGCTAACAAGTGCACTGTCATATTAATATTGCATGTTGGAGATCTTTTGCTTTTTGCTGTCTCGTGCTGTTCAGGATGTCTCTTTGGCTTCCTAATCAATCACAGTCAATCACACTTATTTCGTAATACTGAGAACTGCAAGTTCCCAGCTAGCAGGAAACACTCCCACACCGTTGAAGACGTTCTCACTGTGTTCTCAAGAAATGTTCAAAGAACATTTGAAGGACGTTTATCACTAAAATAAAGTTCCTTACAAAGGTTGTCTAAGACATTATGTTTCAACAGCAGTAGTCTGGAGATGTTTTCACGATTACCATGTAGCACTGTAGGAATGCTTCACAAAACAACACTGTGTGACCTGTTCCCTCAATAACACCACCTCACATTACAAGACTATTTTTTTTGGAAGAACATTTAGACATTTCAGGCCTCAGTCTCATCCTGAGAACATTATCAGAAAGCAACATTAAGAATGTGTTTTCACTCTTATCCTGTCACATTGTGGCAATGTTTTATACGAGAACATGTTATGACCTTCAGCTCAAAAACATTCTCTGAAATATTCCAGTTGGAACTTTTTGTCCTAGTTAAACGTTATAGGTTCACAAGGACATTATTTGAAAAGATTAACAGTCTTATTTGATTAAAACAGATTATAGAATGGCCTTTTATGGAACATTGTTACAAGATACAAGATAATGTTAGAAAAACATTTTCAGTGCAACTTTGTGAAAATGTTTTCAGGATGTTTTGTGATGGAATGCTTTTTCAAGTGCAGCTTTTTCACTCGGCTCTCATTCGTGGTTCCATTGATCATGTTTGATATTTCCAATCTCACATAGTGGTCACAGTGTGAAGGTTCTACATTCTAGCCTCCCCTCCAGGCTTCCTCTACAGTCCAAAGACGTGCATGTTAAATTAATTGGTGATTCTAAATAGGTGTGAATGATCACCCTGTTACAGGGTAGCCCACTTGACACCCTAATTCAGCTGGGATATGCTACAGCACCATAAACAAATACATTTAAAAAAAAATCTGACACTAAAGATGTTTAAAGAACAAAAAAAGGACCTATCTGGTACAAAATAAACATTTTTTTGCTTAAAGTATTGCTAATATAGTATATAGTAATATTCATAGACAGATTTTAGGACAAAATCTAGTTGAGTTTTCAAGTAAAATATATAAGGGACACATTCTTAATATATATCTTACTTTAAACATTTTAGTTTGTTTAGTGCTCAAAATCTAGTATTGTTGCATATTCAATTCTATTTTATTTATAGAGTGCCTGTGGTATTAGATGAACCCCTATGAGCAAGCACTTGGTGACAGTGGGAAGTAAAAACTCCCTTTTAACAGGAAGAAACCTCTGACAGAACCAGGCTCAGGGGGGAGTGACTGGTATTGTTGGGGGGGAATATACACACATAACAGTCTGTGTGTATATTATCCTATCATATTTTTAAAAAAAATATTGAGTTGCTTTGTAAAGTTCAACTAAAGGCTAAAATGCCAATATTTTCCAATACAATGATAATTCATTTTAAAATACAAATGACAATTTAAAAAATGGTAACTGTAAATATGTAGAAGTTGGGACAGGAGCAGCAACATTTGAAAAGTTTGATTTTATTTACCTTTTTCTCAAGTACTATTTCCTCCCGTGGCCATTAGTCAAGCCACATGAGGTCAGTTCATTTCACTAGAGTGAAGATAAATCATTATTTTTCACAGTGCCTAAAAATGGACGTGGACATAAAAGACACAGAGAACTTTTTATTTTTATTTTTGGTAGCCTTCAGGGTGTTAATTACATCTTACAGCACAGGTCTCCATGTCCTCTGCAGTATCCATTTAAGAAGCAACAAACACAACACAATGGAGGACATTCTTTGATAAGAAACCGCGAATTAAACTACAAGTGCACTTTTTTCTGTTCTGAAAAGAAAGAAATGAGAAATAACTGAGCAACACTTTGGTCAGTCATCATATTTGGAATGTTGTTTTGAACATTTTTCTTTTTTTAAACATCGTCATACGCCGTGCGGATTTCCGTTCATGGAACCTGCACTTAAGTGAAAACTTTAAAAAACTGTAAACACCATATATCATGCTCGTTACATGCACTTTGTGACTGTTCATACTTGATTCTTCCTCCAAACGTTTGGGCCGACACCCAACTCACATTTGAGCTTAACTACATTTCCAACAAAAGATGTGCTTGTGTTATGACCTTTAGCAAAACAGCGTTTCATAAAAGGCAATAATTCTGTAAGGCAGAACTATATTTGGACAGTAACACAATCATATTTAAGCAATTTGTGCATCATCAGTATATACAGAATAGACATGTTTGACATCTTTTACACAGGATCCAAGGTCTTAACAGACAGTAAAAGCTATTTGAGTAAAAAGGAAAAAAAAAAAAAAGGTTTGAGGCATTTGTGAGATTTTGGCTGTAAAAACACTAGAATGCAGCTTTTTTTTAAGACATAACAATAGATACTTAGTCTAACAGTTCCCCTTGCAGTCAGAACAGAGACACCTCACAGCTGCTTGCAGTTTGCTGTATAGCCCACTGGAGGGGCAGGTTAAGGGTGAGCAATAAGGCCACCACATAATGCATGAGGTCTGGGGTTCAGTAGCATTTCATCAAACCTAAATCAAGTATTGACTTTGCTATACAAATCCAAATCTTTGAGTCTCTCACAGAATCCATCTGACAATTTCACACAACTCGCATTTTTGTTGGCAGTTACACTTTGCCTTTCATTATAGAGTTAAGAATGTAGGTGCAAAAAGCTGCATCGTTCTATATCAGGATGGCTGTGGCTCAGAAGGTAGAGCAGGTTGTCTAATGATTAGAACATTGGTGGTTTGACTCCCAGCTCCTCCAGACTGTGTCTAAGCAGCACTGGGTAAGAAATAGCTTCCAGTACATACATGTTACTCAGAAAGTGCTTTGTGGGTGAATGTGGCTTGTATGAGTGTTCAGATGTAAGCGCTGTACAAAAATTAAACCTTAACTTGGTAAAAGTAAACTGACCAATTTAATGATCGACATCAAAGACCTTCTAGAAATCCCTCTCTAAAGTAGAATATTTCCACTCTGGGCTGTGACCCAGTCCTCTTTCAGACACACACTCTTTAACTTGAATCTGATGGCACCTAAATGTCTCATTTTCAAGTGAAGTAGAACCTTGGTCATTCTGATAACCGCGTCACAGGATTATGAGCATCTATTGCATCTTTGTGAGTAGCTCGGCTCAGAGTAATATCATGTAGACGACGATTAATATAATGCCCCCCCCCCCCCATCAGAAAATGGCATCTGTGTGGGAGGGATGGTACAGATACATAAAGAAACCTTGTTTTCAGTAACAACAGTAGGAAAAGCTGAACATTTAAAAGTATCGTTACACTTTGCATGACAAATACTGCACACTATGGCTCTCGCTGTCACAGTTATGCCTAAATAAAGCTGAGCATAGAGACCAGTTTTCAGAGAAGATAATCAAACAAAAGCCACATTACATTATGGCAAATTACTTAAGGCAAGATGATAAACAAAGCTTAATCAAAACAATTTTTTGAGAATTATTGGTTACTTTTATGCCATTAAGTGAGGACTTATAAAGAGATTCCAAAAGAAGAGTCATTCTCAGACTGAACAAACATTGCAACAATGGAATCATCACCAGCTCCCAACTCTAACATGAAAACGGAGATATAGCAAGAATGGCACACAGAACTTAATAGCCCTTTTTTCTGTAAACCTTTTAACTTGACCTTTCATCAGCACAGATTAAAGATTGAAAACACAGAAAAAAGTCACTGCACAAATCCAACAATACAAGTTCACCATAAGAATAAATTAGCAGTCTGGGACACATTGGTTGTCGGCACTGCAACACTTTAAAGCTCACCGCTGACATATCCAAGGTATTAAAAGTGACCAGAATACATTTTAGAAAAGGGAGAGAGGGTTTGATAAATATATGAGACAAAGTGAAGTCATTAAAGCTGCCGTCTTGTCTTCAGACATTCTGAAGTCCTCTCTCGTGGCCGTCCAGCTGCACCTTAATCTTGTGCAGTTCTTCGATCTCCTGGTGGTGGCGCTCCGTCTTGTGGCGAACCAGAGAGCGATAGAAGTGAATGGTGAACACCACAAAAATCACCCCAACCGGGACCATGATGATGGTGGAGGCCAATGCAGCCTGCCAGCCGGGGTTCGGCTGCAAGGGGCCGGCGGTTTCCAGAGGGGTGGCTGGTGTGGTAGTCGGCTTTTTGGTCTTGCCAGATTCTACAGGCAAGAACTTAATCCAGCAGAGGAGCACCACTTCTGCTAAAAACAACAGGATCCCCAAGGCCGTGGAGAAGCCCCAGGCCAGCTCGATGTAGTAGTGCATGCGTTCGTGAGGCGACTCACTGACGGAGTTGAGGTTGTGGATGTTGCTGACAGCTTCCACGTTGGGCAGAATGCAGGTGCTGATCAGCAGAGCGAAGAGGTGCACTGCCACCAGGATGGTGGTGCACACACTGAAGGCGATGAGAAGCAGACGAGGGTAACTGAAATGAACTTCCAGCTGCACCTCGACCATGGCCACCTGAGACATTTTTACAGAGACATGAATATCCAAATTACTCTACATCCACAAGTACATCAAAGCACACCAACACACTATACAAACTACTACTATGTAAACAAATTCAGGCATTTTCTAACCCTTCTGTATGAGATCCCCTTAACTGTGCTCAGAAGAACATACTGTATTTAAGCCACTAAGAAAGAGCAGTTTTTTGGCAAATCCAAGCCTTCAGAAACTTTCTGGAATGTTAACACTCAAGTCAGATAACAACCACCACGCTTCCAGGGCTGAAAAATAAAGCCAACAAACTGCAGTTCCTCAAATGGAGGCTTGAGTTGGCTTCAGCATGAATAAATCTCCAACTCCAATGATCAGGGGTGTCAAGCATAAGGCAAGAGGGCCAGAATCGGCCCAGCAAAGACCTGGTGGCACTGGATATATATATATTATATATATATATATTTATACACACACACACACACACACACACACACACACACACACACACACACAGGAAGCGGTTTATGAAATTTCAGTTTCTGGGTCAGTGTCAGATTCTGTTTCGAAGGCAATGTGTTTTGTTCCGAATTTGATTCACATATCTGACTGGCTTACTCTCCATAGCAACAGAGGTTGTGGCTTGTCTTGTGAGAAGCCACAATACCAAACAATGCCAGAACAGCTACAAATGCTTCTTCTTGATGAGCAAAAGAATTAATTTACTACAGAGATAACAAAACAGCAGCTAAGTTAACTATATAACTGTTACTTTGTGGGAAAATTGCTGTCCAAATTTGATCACAACAGAACACAAGATGTGCTTCTATGTTAAAAACCTAATTCATCGACTTTAACGGCGATTTATATTGTCAGAAAAACCACTGATCCCATTAAGAATGCAAATTGACAGCACAAACATGACATTTAAATCCACTTCCTTCCTGCAGGTTAGTGGGATTATTCAGATTTGACTAAACTGACTAACCATTGCAAAGCCAGACAACAGTGCAGAGGTCCTGCTGGAGGCCTTCAGCTTGGCACGGCTCAGATAGAGTTTCCTCCATGACAGTGCTTGCACCGAGTGGTGGTTGGAGCTGACCAACTCCAGGTAACTACGTCGCACCCAGTCCCTGTAGTCCATCCCGCTGTTGTCTGGGGCGTGCTCTGCGACCCCCGGGGCTGGAGAACCCATAGGCACATTCAGCTCACTGCTCATGGCACCTGGTGGATGTGAAGCAGAGACAGGATCACATCAATGACCAGGTGTCTCAGATCCCATTAGAGATTAAGATTAGAGATACGAGATTAATACAGGCTGCATGTTTAAACAATAATAACATGAAAGGCTTTTTTCTTTTTAAATCTCCTGCAAGAGCCCTTTGACATGTCCCACTTTTATGCAAAAAATGAAGCCACTTCAGCGTGATTCTTAGCTCTAAATAAAGTCACAGCTCTTAACTGCTATTCTATAAAATTACCATGAACTTTATTTTGAAAGCACATTCCTCAAATTAATCACCAAATTATGACTGATTGAGAAGCAGGAGACAGTGTTAACCTTGTGAACAGCGTACTGTGGGACATTTAAAAAAAAAAAAAAGAACTTTTTTTTAAGTGACTCATTTTGAAAACAGAAAACTTCCCCTGTGGTCACAGGAGATACGCATCAGATGCACAAATTTACATTTGGTGATGCTGTGGACAATTGTAGCTCATAAATCATCAATCTGTGACATTCATATTTTTATCCCACGGAGTAATGCCATACAATACTGCAGTATTTATAGCCAAGATGGTTTGCCAGCTCCTGCCCCTATCTAGGCCTGTTTACATATTTAAAAAAAAGATACATCATGGGTCCTTCAGTTTATTAACTGTGATGTTATCATACTAACCCAATAAAGTTTATATATAAATAAATACTTGGATGTGAATGTTTATATAAAAATGTAATCTTTGCTGTGTTTTCTCCTGACCATCAATCACAGGAGCTCACTATCCAAATACTCCCACAACTCTGTGTGTGTGTGTGTGTGTGTGTGTGTGTGTGTGTGTGAGAGAGGGAGGGGCATTTTCTAAAGTGATGCACTCAACAACAATATTCAACACAATGCACAGCAGCAGTACGTCTATGTCCCTTCACAATGTACAAGCACAGCCTGTGCAAACACAAACCATTGAATTTTACAGTGTGCACTTTAACCATTAATGCGCCAGTACTTATGAGAGTGCGTACCGCTATCTATATATCTCCCCCTCTCTCTCTCTCTCTATATATATATATACACACACACAGACAAGTGCAAGACGGTGGCCCCATGATTTTGCAGGGGTAACACGTTTCAGCAGATGGGTGCACCTTTACGTCTCTATGTATATTTAGAACTCTGGTAAGTTGGCAGGATCCGTTTACAGAGTTTCGCCAACAGAAAGCTAAAATACCGCTGTTATTTCAGTCAGCCTTACACAGTAAAAGGCGGAAGACATAATGCTAATACTTACGCAAAAATTCTGGTGCGCAATTTAGCTTGAGTCTATCTTCGCCTGATATGAGGACCATAACAAAATTCAGAAAACGCAGGTCTCCACCAGCTAGCTTATTTAGCTAGCCATTTCTCAGCAAGTTTTCCTGTGCCTCAACTTTCCGTCTTACCTATCCGCCAAAGTGCCTTTGAATTACGGATGCAAACTCCGCCGAGACAGTCCTCTCTCCACGTTGCCACACGATAAATGAACGCTCTCCGGTCCGCTCCAGGTGTTTTGGTCAAACAACTTCCGCTCTTGGCTTGTAGTTGATCAATAAAAGTACCCCTGTTTCACTCCTGCATCTGAACCAGGTCCTGCTACGGCACTGGTCTCCTCCATACACCGCCAACCTGCGTGACAGCTGCTCTTCACTTCCAAGTAAGTTCACCTGCCGCCTGGTTTCCTGGTTCGGATGGTGCGGTCCCAGCAGAGTGCAGAACGGAAGCTGAGGAAACCTAAAATTCTTAAAATAAAAAGCTTCCGCTTGGGCGTGTAACTTTCAAAATAAAAGCACTTTGAAGACTCCCGGTGTTTCCTATAATACAAGGAAGACTGTTCAGAAAGCCCCTTTCATTGTTAATGCAAAAATAATTCCACATAAAACACCAAAAAAATAATTGAATAAAGCGTAACAGTGAATCCTGTCCCAGTAACACTGCATTATAATCTTAAATAGTTGTCCAGACTGGGTTTAGAAAAATAATGGCTTGCACCATGTTTTGATTGTTTCTAGACCCAGCAATGCTTTAGGTCACAATCTCTAACGTAGCCCTCTCACTGGGTTAATAAGGTACATAAATTAAATAATATTATTACCTCTTAAAGTATGTAATAAGACCCATAATGTTAATTTTAGTTCAAACTCAAAAGTGCAACTAACTGTAACTGCTGGGTAAGATCATCCAGGGCTATTTTGGAGGTAATATCTTCCGTAAAGCTGACAGAGTGGTTATATCCCTCACACCACTGTCAGTATGTGGAAGTGCATTTACTGCTGTCAAAACTTTTTTTTTTTTAGATGCATCTATTTAAAGATTTTTCATCCAGGGGCCATGCTCATGCTTGCCACTCATGTCAGTTTCAAACTGCAACATTACTGTTTTTCCTGTGGCTGAAATATTGTAGGGTCTCATTAGAAATCTTGCCTTATGCACACAACTACTTACCTGCAGATCTCTTTTTTGGGGGTTGTTTTTGAAGTTATATTTTAAGAGCAACTCTTGACAAATGGTCTATTTTATTTCCATACATGCTTTTGTTGTTGAATATAGTCGCTGAAAGTAGAGAAATTAAAATTACACCGTTGGTCATGCCTTTGCACCTGCTGTGGGAATTGCAAAACTCTTTACAAACAGAACTGTCACTGCTGTTTGTAAAGAGCAGTGTGTGTGCTGAAGTGATCCAAAATATAATCAGGGAAACACTGGACTTCTATGCTCCTTTAAAAATGTTGCTGCATTCCTCAAATGATGATCTTCAGATGGAACACTGACACTACATGTCCTGAAAACTTCAAACAGCTGTAGACATATCAACAGCCCCCCCCCCCTTACATCCTTCAACAAGGCTGACTAGTGAAAATCAGATCTTAATCCCCCTCGTGCCAACTCTGACTCTCAAGTATTATTGTCTTAATCTCAGTATAATTGCATCTTTAATGTGCAATTAAACTTGAATAACAGTAAAGACTTCATTTCGTAATGACATGCTCGTAGGAGGTAGATACGCATAGATAAAAAGTGCTCATGTGGATTTTGGAGGATTATGTGTTCTACTGCCAGGCAAAGATATGAAAATAACATTCAATTCCAGAACTTAAGACAGCACATGGCCTGTAAAATAAGGAATGCCAGTGTTATCCATGCAAAAACCAAATGGATGCATGAGGTGGAGAGATCGTAAATAGCAATAGATTTACACGTGGTCTAATCAGTGGATGAAATTAACTTATTGGGAGTAGAAGAAAAAGAAAAAACCCAACTAAATATGGTATTATCTTAATGTAAAGAAATCTGTTAATATGCCAATGATAGGTAAGAGTGTCTGACTTATGTAACATAACTGGTTCTTATTGTAGATTTACAGTACAGTCTTTGGATGCTGCCTGCATTTTGTTCTGCTCTCTGTCAAGATGATCCCACACTGCTTCAACGATGCTGAGGTCTGGGCTATGAGGAGGCCAATCCATGGCTGAAGCAGTGTTCCACTGTGTCTTTTTTTAGCCAGGTAAGTGTTTACTGCATGTGTGCAGTGTGTTTGGGATTATTGCCATGTTGAAGCTGTTGCCAGTCAGATACTTTCTAGATAATCTTGCATGGCAGATCAAAATCTGATGGTGCTTTTCTGTGTTCATAATTCCATCAATCTCCAACACCACTGGCTGAAATACAGCCCCAAACCATGACAGAACCTGGTCTTATATGCATAAACACAACTAATGCACAAGGCAACTTGACAAAAGTTACAATAAAGTATGACTCCTTGGAAGAAGCAGCCAGCAGGGAAATGGGTATTATCAATTATCTTCTGTGGATTAAAACACATGGCATATGCGCTATCTATTCAAAATAAGATGTTTACCATAATGCAAAAAACCCCTCCAAACATTGCTGCTCATTGATTTATTTTCTTAATACTGATTGGGGAACAGCCAAACTCCTTAGGACGGAGGTGGATTAATTCTGTTTGGGTATTTGTGATGTTGCTTTGGTTTTGGGAAGGAACAACAGCTGGAACGGCTTCAAAGTTCACCCACACAAGTCACAATAATAGTCTCAATAATAAGCACACAGAGAGTACTTAAAACATTTATTTTGTATCATCACAGAGCACAAGTGAAGACTGAAATCGGTGGCCAAAAATGGCTGTTACAGTAGCTCATCTAGAAATCCTTATTCATTCACGATAACGTGTTGCATCTGCGACACAAAACAGGATTTTCATCTCAAGTCTCCTTTCAAAAGGCTTATATGGTTTACAGATAGACCTTCAAAGAGAGCCACATCATACCCAAGGAGCTGTCCAACAGGTTACTGTGACAGTGGCTCCTAGCTATTTGTTCCTGTGCTGAGTTTTTTTTCTTTTTCTTTTTAATATCGGAGCAGGCATAAGCTCCTTTTAAACTTGTGTCATTAATATTTATACAAACACTACTAATCGAGACATGTTTCTGTCTAGTTTCACCTGCATGTACAATTTCCTAAAATCTGTTTTGGAAAAATACAAAGTAATATAAAACATATATTTTTAAAAAATCTATTAAACACTATTATTTTCTGTGCAGTATAAATTTTGTGTTTTTTAAGTCTCGTAAAAAGGCCCCATTGTATATTCACAATCCAAATATCAATCCAGTCACTGACCGCAGAGCTGAGCGACAGCACAACTGTTAACACTTTTTCAAGTTAACGGGGTAGCCCAGCTAAACATTTCCATATATGAACATTTGCACCAATCAGAATTTCAATGCCTCACTGTTCTCTTGCAAGCTGGTTTTGTAAAATGAGATGGTCAGAGCTACTTAAACCTTTATCGGTCTCTTTGTAACGGGTAACGCAAAGACAGTGTAAAACAGAAAGTTTCAAACATTTAGGTGTTACCTGAAAAGATAATCCCTGCTTTAGAGTTGCTGGTTCTCCATCTCATACCAGGTAAAATACAGCAATACTGCAACCTTTTGGGCTTTTTTTGCATAACCTTGTGCTGTAGTCCTTAAAATTTTAAGTACAGTTTGTACCCCTTTTACAGATTATAGCTGTTTGCGTTTGGTGAGCAGTCAAAGTGCATACCTTAATATTCTTGAGAAGAACACTGACTTCTTTTTGAGGCTTTTGGGGTAAATTGTCATGATGTGGCAGTGTTCTTGTAATAATTATGTATTCGTGTGGTGACAGCCCTGCGTGGTCCATCATTTACCCACAGGGTTTGCTATGTGAACAAAGCAAATGTGCAATGCAAAACAGCAGATATACTAAAATAAACAATCTGTGCTAAAACTACATGATGTCTTAGCCCTACAGTCTGTCAGTAGAGAAGAAACCATCAGTCAAGACACTTTGAGTTAAGATACACAGTTTAAAAAGAGTTGTTGGGATTTCACTTCACAATGACCACTGAGGTGTTGTGGATGGATTCCATAACAGCAGCCAGACGACTGCACAGGTCGTAGGCCTGGGTGACGTGGACTTTGGGTGGGTCTTTAAGCACTACTGTGTCAGCTGAACCGTCCAGAACTCTGGGAAGCAACTCACCGAGCTTCACCTGCAATGAGTCTGAACACAAAGGAAGAGCAGCAGAAGTGGGCGACTTAGTTTATTGTTGATTTTCTTTATTGCAGTTTTGTTTCAATTTAAGATTTAAATTTTAATCAGCTAGCAGCATACCTGTACCACAAAAGCACTTTTGAGTACTCACATTTTATACTGTATTGACTCAGTATAAGTCTTTATGCCCCTGTCCCACAGTCTGTTTAATTTAAAATGTTTTTCTAACTCTCAGTAAAAGCGATCCTCATCTATTGTATACACATTAAATATTTTTCAAGATGCCCCAGCATGCTGATTTTAAGTAATTAGATTACATGTAAATTTACCATGTAATTTTGTTATATAAGTCATAATGTAAAATTTAATGGAATCTGGTCAAATGAAATTTACTTAACTGGTATACATGCAGTTGTTACCAAGCACATTTTCCTCAATGATTAATTATTTGAATAAATAAACCTTTGCTTTCATATATTTCAGTTGCATTTAACTGAAAATTAATGATTTGTGTTTATTGAAAGTGAAAAATAATTGAGTGTATTTTGACATTTTTGATGCAAACCCTACAGCAAAAAGTTGGAAAACATCCTAAAAGTCGGTATTGCAGAAAATGCACAATAAGGATGGCAACAAGCCACCTTATATATTTATTTCTCCTTGATCCACTTTAATCAAATTTCTAGTTCATCATATGAGACAGTATGTATACAGCTATAAGAATAATAGAGCTGGACGGTACAGACTGATGTACCATCTAAACTTACGATCCATGTCTCGGCCCAAGCAGCAGCACCAGTGGCTGCGGATGGCCTCCATTGCATCTCGGTCTTCCTGGGGTAAAGTCGAGTCCCGGCTCATCAGGTGAAGGCAGGGGATGACGGCCTCATCCATGATGGCAACACCCTCTTCTACTTTGGCCTCCTCACCGCTGCAAAACAGCTGCGATGCGCTCTCATTCAGTGCCTGTGTGGTGGATGACAGGACGTGTGTACAAACCCAGTTCTGTAAATGCTAGGATGCTGTGTAAAGTGTTAAAAAACAACTGAATACATAAGGCTTCCTTATGTTATATTATTCATTTGATTATGCTCCAAATGTTTTCAGCTGTTTTAAGGTCTGGACTGCAGGCCATGAAACCATGCTGTTGTAATAGATTGAGTATGCGGTTTTGCATTGTCTTGCTGAAATATGCAAGGTCTTTCCTGAAAAAGCTGTCATCTAGATGGGAGAAAAAGTTGTTCTATAACCTGTATATATCTTTCAGCATGGTGGAGCCTTTCCACATGTGTAAGCTGCCAATTCCATAGGCACTAATGCAGGCTTTTAGACTGAGTGCTGATGGTAAGTCGGATAGTCCCTTTCCTCTTTTGTCCAGAGTATGCAGTGTCCATGACCACAGAACAGCTTTCCACTTTGCCTCAGTCCATTTTAAATGAGCTGTGACCCAGAGAAAACATGAGCCTTTCTGGATCATGTTCATATATGGCTTCCTCTTTGCGTGACAGAGCTTTAACCTGCATTTGCAGATGATATGAGGAACTGTGTTCACAGACACCAGTTTCAGGAAGTCTTCCTGAGCTTATGCAGTGATTTCCATAACAGAATCAGGCCTGATTTTATTATAGTGCTGCCCGAGGGCCAGAAGATCACAGGCATTTAGATTTTTCCAGATTTTCAGAACCTTTTAATGATATTTTATAGTGCAGATGATGAGATATTCAAAGTCTTTGCAACTTTACATGGAGGAACATCATTCTGAAATTTTTCCACAATTTGTAGATCAATTTCTTTACAGACTGGTGAACCTCTGCCTGCTTTACTTATGAGAAACTCTGCCTTACTTGGGTCAGTTACCCAATCATGTAACTCACCTGTTACCAATTAACCTAAGTTGTGAAAATTGTTCCTCCAGCTGTTTCTTTTTAGTACCACTCACACTTCCATCCATTTGTTGCCTTAGTCCCAACTTTTTTGAGACGTGTTGCTGCTATCAAATTCCAAGTGCGGTTGATACTATAATACTGTCTGACTAGATTTTATAAAGGCTGTAATGGGAAACTAAACCAAGCTGAGCTTATCAAAAAAGTTCCTCTCTGTTGTCAGAGCCTAAATATGGCACTCTTGGCCAGTCAGTCCTTCTATCCACATTTTTGGTACAGAGAAATATATTTTAGAAAATGTCAGGGGGACATGGATCATTCCCAGAGGATGGATGCTTTGATTCTAATGATCCGCAAACAGCTTATTTTAAGCAAACCAAAACCTCTTATTTTTAGATAATTTTCTTTATTCATATTTCAGACTTTATAGAATAGGATCGAGCTCGGCGATCTATCTGCATTGTGACGGATTGGAAAATAGTCCTACTCACAGTGAGACACTTCCTCCTGTAAACAGCAATGAGAGACTTGTCCACACCACATTTCTCTCCGTTTCGCAGCAGGGTGGCGTTGGTGTCGTATGCGTGGGCCAGGTAGTTCAGTGCCTCCCGCATCCTGTAGTACACAGAGGCAACAACTACTGTCATATTACACAAAAAAATATTTTTGCAAGAAAAGAAATGGTTAATTACCACACAATGTAATCAAAATGTAAGCAAAAATATTTAGTTTTATGATCTGAAAACATGTCAAAAGTATTTAAAATTAGGGTCCCTATGCTTTTAGAAATTGTTTCATGTTATGTTACTCTAAAGTTATAGTATTCAAGGATATAGATATCTAAACTGTACCATCATTAACTATACTTTGGTATGTATATCCTGGCTTTACTAAATGTAAAGAATGCACAACTTAATAAGCAATGTCAAAAGGATCAGTGATGTATGAGATTGTTTGTTTTTTGTGTAACGCACGAGTAAGCGCAAACAACCACATATCAATCTGGAAAAATGTGATCAGACACATGCTGATCAGGTAGCATTGTGTTGAATATTCGACACCTACTTCCCATGCTGGTAATGCTCCAGCCCAGTCAACAGATAGACAAAGACCGTCCTGAACAGCCTGTAATCGTCATGCCACTGCTGTGGAAGAGCAAACAGAAATATCAGCAATCACTTAATTCACTCTTTCACATTCCTCCTATTTTTTTTCACTTGACAGTATTGGAATAAAAACTTTTATTTTGTAAAAAAAAAAGAAGAAGAAGAAGAAGTAAAATCCGACCGGTAGAGGCTACACAGATATAAAGACATAGAGAATATCATCAGACCTATCATTTGATCAAAGACAAGTTTGGTGTTTGGTTTATGCTATATTCTTGATATAAGAAACAGTTTATTTTGCAGTCTGTGATTGGTGTCTTCATCATCCCAGCTGTCTTTCCATGCTGGAGCATACATAGTTCTCATTCCAGTGTGAACAAATGTCACTGGGTTTACACGCTCCCTACTGGAATGTCAACCACGCAGACCCAAATAAACACAGATTAGGGATTTAATATACTGAACACAACCAAACTTCCCCCATAACGCTGAGATAACCATGTAATAATATTTTTATAAACACAAAATACTTAATAAAACTGACATTTGAGAGCAGTGCATGGTGTCTATTTTGACTTTTGGATTTTTAGCGTTTTATTGCTATTAAAGGCAAGAATCAGGTGATTTGGCCACAAATCTGTTAACAGAGCCACTAATTTTCCATGAATGCTATGCAGTGGAACAAAAATTCGACCCAGTAAAGCTACTTAACAGATGTCTGCCCCTGTTCTGTTTTTGGGGCAAGTCTCAGCTGCTGTTACAGATCACTGCCATATTGCAGCCTGGACCTAATGACATTTTTTCATCAAATATCTGTTTGAAAATTATACTAATTTCTGTTTTTGCATATTTATGATGTTACATTTGCCTGCGTAAAGGAATCAAACATTTTATCCGTTCAGCCTACAGACGGTACCATGTATTCTTCCATGTCCATGTCTTCCGGCTTAATGAGACGAAGTTTGGCCCGGGCTTCTCTCATGATACTGATGGCTCTGTAAGTACCAAAAATGATAAATGAAGTTTAACAGCAAATTCATGGTAAGGAGAAGATACTCTCAAGTTACAGCTCTGTGCTCTGGACACTAGAGGGCACAATGTGCATGCTATATATTGTACTGTATTTTTTGTTACCATTCTGCTTTGAGTAAAAACCTTTCCAGCCACAGTATTACACTCCTATTCCTGTTTATACATACACACTACAACCTTGAAATGCCTCTGTTAGTTCATTTATAAACTGTTTTATTTTAAATTGGGGTAATCTAGGATAAAATTCATCTGTGTTCTAATTTTTTTGGCCACTCCGACACACTCAAGGACTGTGTGCACCTCTCATCAAAACTGAGGTTGCGGTCAGTAAACTGCTCAAGCAGCGTCCTCTCAATGACACGCTTCGGTGCCTTGTTCTGGAAGAAGTAGACCAGAGCGTGCTGCAGACGTGTATCCTCCTGTGGTGTGGTCTCCTCCTGGGAGAGCTCATACAAGCGGGAATACTCTTCATGGAAAGCCTGAAAGAACCACGGGAAATTTTCATGTTTTTAATGCTTTATTTAATTAATTGTACACTTTAAGACCTCAGTATGACTTACACAAGGACTGAAAATTTCACAAGTTAAAGTATTTTCTTTGTTGTTTAAAATCTAGGGAATATGGGGATTTCATGACGTTAGTGACAAAGTTAAGATACACATCTTGCTATTGATGGTAATCTTTTTAAATATGAAACACTGAGCTTCATAGAAGTTCTTTATCAAATACAGAAAGAATACTTCAAGAGGCTTCTCACCCTGCAAAGTGAATCTTGCTTCCCGAGCTTATTGCAAGAGAACCTCCAGTTTAAGATAAAAGGAAATCCTTCAGGGATTAACTTCCAGCTAAAAAGTCCCATAAAATGCGCATTTTTGTGTTTGTGTGGATTTTTAATAAAACTGTCGCGCAGAGAGATAAAAACTGCAATTAGAGCACGGGTTGATCCAAGGACAGTTTACAAGTATCTGGGTCTAAAGAACTAAATTAGTCATACAGCTTTTACGGATTTTTTGCAATTTAGAGTTGATGTGAGATGAAAAGAACATCAATATCCTTAAAAAAATACCTTGATGAGGCCAGCCTCAGGACCCTCCTTATCAAAAATTTGTCTGGCCTTGGCTATGGCTAGAATGACACCCTGCATAGCTGGAGTTAGCATCATCTGGGAAATAACATGACAATGTAGAGAAAAACGAGAGTGATTATACCATGAAATGACAGATAATTAGTCCAAAGGATAAACAAAGAAAAAACATATATGACATACATGATATATGACCCACAAACTACTGTATCTCTTTAAATCTCATACATACTATCAACATTTACATTAACCCTACATTTGATCATTTAGCTTATATTTGTGTCCACTGACTAAGAAAGCTGTCAGCTGCAAGTATGTAATTATAGCTGCTTAAATCACACTCCATTAAGACATTAGGCCTTACCTCTTCATTGTATCCGTCAGCATCCGCCCTCACCATGATCCGGCCCACATTGGGGATCTCCACTTCTGAGACCTCATTCTCAGTCTGTCGTGGTCTGGCTGGAACCTCCTGCTGCTGCTGCTGCTCCTCATTTCTTTGCTCTGCGATAGGTTCAGGAGCCTCTCCAGAAGCCTGGGGCTCTCCTTCAGCTTCAGAGACGAGGCCGGCCACCTCCGGGTCATCCTTCTCTACGTGGATGTCAGATGGTGTCTGATCGCAAAGCTCTACATCAGGACCAGGAATCTGACAGAGAAAGTTTTCAGATAGAACACGTTATGATATATATCTCTTATATCGGCACATGCTTTTACAGCTTTTGAGGGTCTTTTCATCATACCGGTAAGCTCTGGAAGTCTAGTACCTGGCTTGAACAGTGTGTCTCAAGGTGACAATATACAGTACTTTGCAATTCTAACAAAAAATGAATTCATTGAGAAACATGGTGAGAAATATTGTGATTCAGAATGGTTATCTGCATTCAACAAAAGCGGGTTATCTGGGTCAGCAGAAACAGTTGTTTATATTATGATCACAACAAAAAGTGAAAAAATGACTTCAAATAACTACTTGTTATATATCCATTAATCTAAATCTAGCTCTACATAAGTCCTGAAGGGTCATCAACATGCTAACTGGGGAAATCTGATCGCTGACCCAGATGGACACACTTTATTTTTGTGGCCTAGAATTTCTGACCCGTATTCAACAGGGTGGTAGGGAATGAGAGAGCGAGGTGTCATGTACTTGTTCACCTGATTCTGCAGCTCCTTCTCATCTGAATCAGAGCTCTGGCTGACCCCCGGGGCGTCAGTGACTGTTGGAGTGCTGGTATCACCTGGCTGGCAGCCAGGGCCCTCTGGTGGTGGGGGAGATAAATCTGTTTGCTCTAAGTTCAAAAAAAGAAAGACAGGCTGTGAGTCTACGTGTGTCTTTTGCAAAGAAGAACTGCTAAATATATAATTAGATTACTGGATATATTTTAATCTCATCTGATATCAGAGACCCTACCTAGAAGGTCTGAGCAATGATACAGTCTCTTTGTCCAGCCTGAGGGCAGACTTCTGTCTAGAGTTAAGAAAACTCTGCAGTAACAAGTGTTCATTACATTTTTGATGGGCTCTTGTTACACAGCAAATAAAACTACATTGGAGGGAGGTGATTTTGTTGGAGAGAGAGTGATAACTGACACCTGCTTAATTCGACAAAGAAGTGCAATCAACTAGTTCAATATTTCATGTAGAATTTGATTTTCCTCTATTGAGAATTGCTTATCCTTGCTAATTATATTGTGGGTCCATACTGTTTTTGAATACAATACCTACTGCTGTCTTTAGGTTCCTTAGGATAAAGCTTGAACAGATATATAATACTTAGTGTTTTAATCTGCTTCTTAAGTCTCATCCTGTATATAATGTGCTCCTCAAAGAGGTTCAAGATTTGATTGAACTGGTTTAGTTGCCCTGGTGTGAACAGAATTACAATGACTACATGTTTCATATACACCTCCACATTATCTAGAGTGGCGATGAAATATTTTATGTCATTCTCACTTCTTCAGGCATCACTACAGACCTTCTGGCTCCTTTCTGAGATCAGGGTCTGGCTCTTTCTCTTCTTCTGGGTCTGACTGTGGCTCTGGAGCAACTCCTTCATCCACCTCCTCAGTGGAGGGTCCTGACTGTGGTGCTGGCTCAACAGTTGACTGCTGTATGTTATCCAGACTGGGAATTGGGGGCTCTGCAGAGGCGGTGGACTCTTCCTGCGGGGTTGCCGTCTGGCAGAACTGCTCCTCCCATTCGCTGAGCTCCTGTTGGAACCAGCGGTTATCTTCATGGACATAGCGCCTGAGGATGGGCGGCAGAGAGTCCATGCCATGGAGCACCTGGCCCGTCTCATCATCTGTGTCTTCTGGGTGGGATGTAAGACATTTTTAGTTAGGAAATTAACTATCATTTCTTATCATGTAAATGCCTTTTACGTAATGCCATTTGAATTCATGCATATTAATATCCATTGTACAAATAGGTATTTTAATATGCCACTATACTTAAAATGTTTGCATAGTATTACAGAACAGCATCTCCATATCAGGTGAGCTGAGAATATTATATTACAAGAACTTTTGCCACTACTTAAACTACTTAAACTGGTTGAAATTCATATAATTTATACATGAAATGTTTTTATTTCAGTTTCCTCTATCTTTACTGAATCTCACTATATAAGTCCAAGTTACTGGAAAAAACACATATTTTGTGATCTTTAACGTTGCTAAGCACTTACATAAGTACGTACATAAGTGATGCTGTCTATCTAGTGATGCTCCACCTCACATACAAGGTCTTGAATAATTTAAAGATGTCATAGTACCGTATCACCCCAACAGACTCACTCAGCAGTTCTCAGACTGCTGGCTTACTTGTGGTTCCTACAGTATTTATAAGAAGAATGGTCCCTCTTCTGCGGAACCAGCTTCCAGTTTAGCTTCAGGAGACAGACTCCCTCTCTACTTTTGACATTAGGCTCAAAACTTTCCTAAGCTTACAGCTAGTGCTGGATCAGGTGACTTTAAAAAACATATTTTAGTTACACAACAACAGACCTATGCTGCTGGAGGACTTCCAATGAAGCACAGAGTGTTCTTTCTTCTTCACTAACCGTTCTTTCACTCTTCTTTCACTCTCCATGTGTTCATGCACACTCACGGCATCTCTTTTGTCCTGTCTCCCCCTTCCCTCACCTCTAGCCCCTCTCTAAGCCTGGTTCTGCCTCAGGTTTCTTCCTGTTAAAAGGGAGTTTTTCCTTCCCATTGTCGCTAAGTGCTTATATCCATCATCTTACAATATAAAGAGCTATTTAAAACTGAACTGAACTGAATACTGGAATGAGGAATTCTTGAGAAACCATTTTTATCATGATATGCTGAGAATTTTGTTTCATAAATACAATGCGAATTTTAAATTTACTTGAATTTGGTAAATGAAATGTACTTGTTCGGTATACATTTACAAATCTATAAAATCTCAAATGAATCTTGGCTAATAAACAAAGTGATAAATCTTTGTTTTTAAAAAAATATATATATTTCAGTTGAATTGAGCTGACTGGTACACCTCCCCTTGTCGGCTATAGTATGGTGACGCTTTGGTTTCTGCTCAGGGGTGTGATAGCCTTCTTCTCTTGAATATTAAGGTTGGACGAAGGAATCTTCGCACTGGAGAGAGCAGCTGAAACCTCTGAACTGCCTCTTTGCATCAAGTTAACAGAAAACGCTCTGCAAAAATTGCTTTCATTCTGGTTTTATCTGAAAAATAAAATAACTGAAAGGTAGGTGTACCTGTGATGAGCTGAGGTAGCCTGTCG